>CM041294.1:118301044-118311576 GCA_023052935.1 Piezodorus guildinii | reverse complement strand
AAGGTATGATTATTGCATCGCGACTGGCAAGTGCCTTAATGCAATATGCAAGCTCTCGGATCTGAGGGAATATGGAAGGCTTTCTTTCCCTTTCGCGACGAAAATGGAATTTGTGAAGCACAACGGATACCTTTCTTGTTCTTATTCCATCTCCTTTGTTCCTAACCTCTTGTAATAATGCTGATCCGATAGAACATTGAAGGAACTGGTAAATTAGAATAATCCATAATTTCAAACGAAATAAGAGTTATATTTTAAGGTGATCATTTCCTGGGAATGAAGGCTAAGCTGAAGTATTCGTGTAAATGGAAAACAATTAGTATTTATATAGCAAATGTGAAAACTAGCGTTTTGGATATCCTTAGTTTTCGTAAAAATAGCCATTTCAAAACAAGTTAAGTATTTAGGAGCCACCCTGGACTATAAACTACTTTGTTTCTTTATTAAACGTCACTTTATTCTACTATGGCTCGTCGGACGATTCTACAGTGGGAGTCCTAAATTTTGGTTATCCAGGTTTTATTAGGATAGAGATCCTTAACGACTACCTAACATCGCACAGGCTCGGAACCACCTTTAAACGTCCCCTCCGAAGGACGGCATAACTAAGGATTTCTTACTCCCATTACATAATCCTAGGACCACCTGCGGGTTTGAACCCGTGACCTTTGGCATAGGAGGCTGTTATGCCTTATAGCCACCCGGCTACCAGTGATCCCTTAAACTACATTATTATATAAAATGTACCCCTACTTTAATAAGAATTCAAAATTATCAACAAAATACGAACTAATTTTATATAAATCTGTTAGCAGGCCTATAATTATATACACATGTCCAGTATGGAGTCTTGCAAGCAAAACACATATTAACAAATTACAAGCATTTCAAAATGGATGTCTAAGAATCATTAATAATTATCCACCATACACGAAAACAATTACCATGCACCTTGATCTTTATGTGGACAATCCTATAATACAAGAATTTATACACCTACAAATACAATCATTTTTCTCAAAATGCTAACTGACTGACGATACCTTAATAAAAAAAATTGGTAATTATACTAAGATATCAACCTCTAAATATAGACATAAGAGAACTAAACATATACTGTTATAAAAATTCTATATTACTAAATCCTATCAAATGATTTTAATATCTGTAATTTTATTTATTTATTTTCATCATTATTTCTATCTGTTTATTTTATTTTTTTTCTTTAGTTGGGTTTTTAAAATTTATACCAACAATAAAAACAATTGATGTACAAAATAACTTTTAGAAAATAAGTAGCGCATTGTTATGGAGTTCCAATAAATGTTTTAGAACTGTGCAGATGTATTCTATGAACATGAGGTTTGATGTTGTAAAAAAAAAAAATCCTTAGTTTTTCAGAAACATGCATCTATAAGTAAAATCTTATGGTTACAAATTTAGGGCTTAGAGAATTTCGTAAGTGGAGGATATTGTTGTTGATTGTTGGCAAATCATAAGGTTACCTGTGTCTTGTCTATGGTAACCCAGTAAATAAATAGACCAAGAGGTAGAGAAAAAATCGCAAAAGAAATGATACAACTGAAAAGCTTACTTCGGATATCGCACATAGGATTCTTAGAAATAAACTAAGAGAAAATCCTCAATATTTGGAGAAAATCAATGAGAGGATTCGTCGTTATCTAGTCAATTCATGTTGGCGCCACATCCAAGCCTACCGATCACGTACTCACCAAAGGCGCCCGGCTCTGTATTTCGGAACGCTGGTGGAATATTTCCAGTTGTTTCTCCACTCTACTGAATTCGGTTTAGGATGTAGGCTCCTCATGTTTTCTGAATCAGGTATTGCAAAGGGAAGGTTTCTATAGTTGTGCCATTTTTTGTATGAAGTAGGCTTTTTGAGCAAAATGACATGTATCAGTTCAGAATATGATGAAATTACTTTATAACATTGTTTAAAACAAGCTGATGGTAAATAAACAAGGGTATGACTGATTGAGAGGAGAGCAACGAAGCGTGTAGCCTTTTGAGGTTTCAATCGAAGCCCTTCCTGTAAATAAAATGGAAAACTATTTATACCGTTTGATTTCCTTTTGGCTCGAGGATCAAAGAGTCGACTTTGTGGTAATTGTGGGCGGTAAATGAACCACAATGTGTTTACCTTTGACTGGAGTCCAGGCCTGCACGCACTTTAATGGAATGGTTATCCAGGCAGTCGGTTGCGGGGTTTCTTCGGACGCGTGTGTGTGCCTTATAAGGCCCACTGATCGGAGCATTCTCCTTTGGAGCGTTCACCTTACAGATGTAAATTCTTAATTTAATTTCGTAACGGCGCTCCAATTTACATATTTACAATGGCTAATTGTCTGCCTGGTGAGCCCACACTTGAGCTTGCCCCATATAACTGTTCTCGGTTGTTGCCACATCGCTTTTTCCTTTCAGTTGTTCCCTTTTATTTCATTACTTTTCTTATCCCTTCAGGCTTATTATGTGAATTTAATAACAAATGTAGACTACATATATTTATATATCTTAGTCAATAAGCTATCTAAGAGTACTGCATTATCGTATTTTTGCTGAAAATAATATAACCTTTTTGTGTATCGAAGTATGTCTTGAGGATGGTGCATTTCGAATCCGTTTCACAACCTTAATTTTTGTTGTCACGTACTCCTTTTTATTTAATTTTTCCCCTTACAATCCATCTTTCTTAGTGTTTTTATTTTCTGGAATTTATCTTGTTTCTATTTTAACATTTTCTACTTACAATCCAAAATACTAAATGCTCCTTATTTCGTTACGAATAAAATCATATATAATGACCTAAATATCCCAATTGTCGCAGAACTATCCCACAACAGATAAGCCTCTTTTAATTCCGAACTCCCGACCCACACGAACCCTCTTGTATGCAACTTATCATTCCCATATATTCCTGACAACCCTCCGAGGCGATTGAAAAGACAATGGCCACGAGACCTACTAAATTAAATTGACCTTGAAGTTGACTGGGTAGTTCTTCACAAGAAATTTTCAAGCCTATAATTGTAATTAGCCCATATACTTATTGTGGTTATTATAAGTGCAGTTGTAAATATCAATAAAATGTTTTTAAAAAATCTAAATTTTATTTGGTTATATTTTATTTTATAAAATTATTTTTACCTTTATTATATATATTTTTATTTTGTCCATTATTAATATTTTATTTTATTATTATTCCTTATTCGCTCATAATCGTTCATACAAGTTTATGTTAACCGTAAGTTATTAGGATTCATTGTGATATGTATTAGAATTATTTTTCATTTTACTACTTAAGCATTCTTAGTAGCTTTCTAAATAATAACAACAATTCAAAAAATAACATGAGTCTTGAGATGTACTTTAGACAATATCATTTATTTTCGGAACATATGCCATATTTTGAGTTTCTATAATGTTTGAAATGTACTGTATTATATAATATTGATTTTAGTAAAATTAATATCGAGAATAATTGAATTAATGGGTTTTTTTCTCTTCTGAAAAACTAAAACTGCATTTAAAAGCTTTGGTAAATCTTACAAGCCTCAGGGGATGCTTTCTCGGACATGAGGTTTCGGAACCGAGTGAGATGGTGTAATGGATTTACCCTAAAATATTACTTAGCTATTGGTTCGTGTACATAAAAAAAAAAGTGTTATATGGTTGGAGAGATTGGAAATTTGATTTAGTGCAAGTTGTAAATTAGACTAGTCCAGATAAACCACGGCTGACTTCCTCTGCTCCCATACTATTTTGGTGCGAGAAAGTTTACGTGAAGCTGTTGGGTTAGGAAATTTTTGTATAGGTTTTTTGTTTTGCAATGACCGTTCGTTTAATATAATCAATGATTATGCATATGATTTTGAACTATCGTAAGTGCAGTGTTAACTTATTATTTTATTCACATTATTCTTGCGATATTTTGGTAAAATACCTGTGTCTCTAAAACCCATAAAGGGTTTTAAGCCAATTCGTATACAGATTCGTACGATTTCCGGGCCAAAGGCCCTGATCACGTTCAGCCGCCAGGTTTTTCCCCAATTTTGGATACCCATTTTATAGAGGCTGGGTGTTCCTCAAAAGGGTCTCCGTACCCCAGGGGCACTCCACGGCTAAAATAACAGAATAAATAATTGTACCTCAGTCGGTGTTTGAACCCGTGACCGGAGAACAGTAGACTCGCGTTCAACCACTAGACCTCGCCGCACCCATTTTTGACATAATAGTGTACTTAAAGTATGAATATTGACCATTATCTACAAGAATACATTGTAATCTAAAACTTCAAGTTTCAATAATTGTTTATTGTGTTATATAAACCGTACGTAAAAAGTTTTTTAAAATTTATATATTGTAATCCCATGCAAATTAGTTTTCATTCCTAACTATGTCGAAAGCTAATTCAATATCATTTTAATCGTTCATTAGTTTCTGACGATTATTGACATTTAAATTGACAAAGTACGTGATTTAAATATGAAGCAACGAAACATGGCCATTGGTGATTCTCACTGAACGATCACTCTAATAACGACAAAAGTTGATTAGGTAACGACTGTGTGACAGTGATAAGTGACACGTTCCTATAGTAATTAGCAGAGTGACAGTCGCAGTGACAGAGGACCCGATATATGGCTGTCACCTCTTGATAAAGTCCTGTCTCTAGCCTCAATGTTAATTTTTGGTCCATTGTGGTGGAAGTATTGTTCTCATCCGTGCAAGAGAGGTGGAAGCTCTCTCTCTATAGCAGCGCGTATTGATTACTGCTAATGGGCACATCCAATATTTACCAAACATAACCGCTACTAACTTATTTAAGGCGTCTCGCAGGGTTAGCATTATGGCTCCTGTACTATCTTATCTAGTCACTTACTAATACTTATAAACCTGTTATTGAATTTCACCAGGGGAATTTATTCAATTTTCACACATTTGGTATGAATATCATTTTTATTTTAACTATATTAAAAACATTTAGATTAATTACAAATTAACGAGAAACAGTAAATTTGCTTATATTTTTGTCTATTTTTTTATTTATCGGCTTGACTAATCATATGTTTCTATTATTTATTGTTCTTTCTCTCTAGTTTAATTATTATTGAGTTTAGTCCTCTCTCTCTATTTCTTTCTTTATTATTATTCCTTTTAATAAAAAATCGATTCATATGTCCGTCGTAAACTGCTCTTTCATTTTAATCAACTTTACGATATTTTTTTGTTTGAATATTTTTTCCCTTGTTGTATATTTATCTAAACTCCGAAATCAATTACGTTGCATCCTAGGATGCATAGCATAGTATAGATAATTCGAAGAACCTACGAAAGAAAATGTCAGTCACATAGTGTGTTTTATAGAAAATTTAGCTTTATAGCTAGAAACTTTCTTTAGTAATATGTAAATATTTATAATTTTATAATATAATGTACAAATTAATTGTGGAATTGACTCAAATATATTACCGTATATATGGTACAGTTATAACTTTAAGATCAATTTATTCAGTAAGTCATGAATGAAGTTTCTTTACATTTTTATGTAGGATCTTTCTTTTTGCTTGTAATCTCAAGCCTTTCTGTCAGTTTATTGGACAATTATTATTTAAAGATTTTATTTGTCAATTTTAGAACTAAAGTGTTCGATTGCATTTACTTCTTTGATTTAATATTAATAAGTCGACTCATTTCTTGAGATACAGATCTCATTAAAATAAAGCTTCCATCTTTGCGCTTTGTGATGTGAACGCTTTGTGAACTTAGTTATTTGAAGTATGATTTCCGGTTTGTATACTTAGTATACTTTATTAAGTCCTCAAATTATTTCTTATCCCCACTCCAGAAACATAATATCGCTTTCTGCTAAAGACTTTTGCCCCTGGTGAAGTTATTTTCGCAATTGTGCGAATAATCTTGAACGATTGAAAGACTTGTTTTGTACTTTATATTAAAAAATAGTTGAATTTATATAATTCGGCCGTGCTCAGGTTAGGTTCCTCTGATCTTCGGGTTTAAACTTTTGATGGGATAATTTTGTATTATTTTATTCAGTCTTGGAGAGATCCTTCTTGAGCTCACCCAGTCTCTATGAAGTGGGTAACCGAAATCGCGTGAAAAGCTGTGCTTGACACCACAAATTACATTGTTGTACAACCGTTGGCCCTGGAACAATAATACATGTTGTAATGGTGCATATTTATTTTATATTTTTTCTTTCTTTCTAAAGAATCTTTAATTATAAATTATTTATTTATTTATTTTACATTTAGGTGCCGTGTACCACAACATTAGGTTAGAGGCACCGTTCGTTGTATTAATTACAATTTTTTGTATAAATTAATCTTTTTGATGTATTCCATAACTGCATTGTGGAACTTCGTGTCATCTCCTAGTAGTTGTTGTAGCTCGAGCCCGTCAATTCCATTTTTTCTCCTTTCTTCTTGGTATCTGATACAGTCTACCATTATGTGTTTTGCTGTGACTTTTACTTTACAGTTTTCACATATTGGTGGAGTTGTGCCTTCCAATAAATGACTGTGCGTGAGCCTTGTGTGTCCTATCCTCAGTCTGGTTAACACTAATTGATCCCTTCTTTGGCCTGAGATGAGGTTCCAGCGCGTCGCGTGGGTTCTAGCATAGGTTTTGGAACTAAAGAATTATAAGATTCAGTTGTCAGTTCTGGTTCTGAAGGATATGCTGATGCACCTAGTATGCCAATTAATATCAAACCATTTTTTTTGTGTTTTTTTGTCACGAACCACGAATTATAAAAAATATATCAACTACCTATAACATTAATGGAATCATTATGCTATGAATTAAAAGAAAATGTTTTATTTAAAACACAATTTGTAGAATAAGGTAACGTTTTAATATTTGATCGGAGACAATGTATTTTTATTAATTGAATTTATTAATAATTTGTTTTAAATATCCGTACGAACCATCGTTGTAGACTAGAGTTTTATCTAATGTAAGTTCCTTTGAGCGTCTCTTCGCTTCAGTCCAATCATCTTTCTGATGGCGTATACTTCGACTAAATTAAATTGAATTTTAGAAAGGGATTCGCTCTGTTTAAATTCCAACTCAACTAGGTCTTATTTATTTTAATTTAAATTATCAATAAATATTGATTTCTGAATAGCAATAACCAACGCCTCGAAGCAGCCTTCGAATTATACAATACATTTAGCGTGACAGGGGATTTACGAAACAACTTATGTCGAGCGGGCCACATTTCATTCCCCTGACTAATCTTGTTTTACTGATCTCTTGCCAATCCGATCAGTTTCCATTGAATGACAAATACGAGGGTAAAAGTCGTTTTCCTGGTTTCCTTGATTTTTAAGGTCAGTTGGGAAGTATGTTAACTGACCTGGCAGGAGGTATGGAATTTGACATCAGGCCCTCGTATGTGCTTTGGGAATCTATATCTCATTTGTTGCAAGAAAATAAAGATCCAACTTTCTACACGGTATCAATATATAATCAATACTATCAGTAATTTTGAATTTTAATCATTCTTTACTGTCATGAGTTGTTTTTATTAACCTGGTCAGTGTTTGGCAGACGTAAGCAACTGAACAAAAAAATGCCTTGATAATCTATCTAAGAATATTATAATTTATTAAAAAGATAATTCATTTTCTTGGAATGTGATCTTCGTCCTATCTTAAGACGATTAGGCTGGCTTTTGACCGTACTCCGAATTGATTCTTGATAATATAGATCGTAAAAATATTTTTATATTATTACTTCCGAACCTCTGTAGGTCAAACGGTGGAGCATAAGTTTCATAGAAAAACCATGAATAACTTTTTTTTATTTATCATTTATTAAAACTAGAGTCAAGGAATTAAGAAAAAATGTTTGTTGAGATAAGCAACTACTTATTTGTAAGTCCCATGTTCGAGTAATTATTTAGTAAGCAGGATAATTATTTAATCAGATAAATCAGCCTTGGGTCTCCCATTAGGTAGGGGAACCTTCTACAATGTGCTTACCCAAAAACTGGAAGAATCAGTCTAATTTCCTTCTTGTTTGTTTTTTCGTTTAACGTCACTTTATGCTACTGTGGCTAATCGGACGATGCTACAGTTGGAGTCCTAAATTTTGCCTATCCAGGTTTTATTAGGATAGGGATCTTTAACGAGTACATGACATCGCACAGGCTCGGTACCACCTTTTAACGTCCCCTCCGAAGGACGGCATAACTAAGTATTTTTTACTCCCATTAAAAAATCCTAGGGCCACCCGCAGTAATTTCCTTCTTGTATAGCCCTTGATATATTAGTAATATATATTGAAAAGTCAAAATTTACTTATATCTTTAATTAATACATGAGTATTAATTTATTTATTTCAAATGATATAGGACATAAATGATTATTTTAATTAGCTTTTAAAAAATCTGGTGTGCACACGAATTTTACTTACCTCCGTTGTTAAAATCAGCTTAAAAATTTATAAACGTGAAAAAACATAAAACAATTATATTGTTTTTATTAAAACATGTGTTTCAAATTATATAATTTAACTACAGAAATTATTATCTAAAATAATCAATTACGTTTTTGTCCTTTTCTGTGTTAAATTTTACAGCTTTATCAATAAGATTAAATTTGATCTTAAATCTTTAGCTTTCTAACGATATATTATACATTTATGTTACTATTTTTGTCTTTTTTTCTTAACACCAGTCGACTCACGATTTATATAACACAATACATCAGAAACTCTACGTTTGACACCATTCGACCCAATGAATAGCAAATAAAAATCTAAACTATTAGTAAATAAATGTATTATCAATTAAAAAAATGATTACATTGATTTAAAATATATATATATATATATATATATATATATATATATATATATATATATATATATATGTTTGCTCTTTTCTCCTTTAGAAGGTAATCCAATTCGTTGAACAGGTATATTTAGCCGTTTCTTATCAATAGTGTTAAGATGGTATTTTTCATTTTTTCGAATCTACAAAATTAATGGACTTTAGACTAAGACAATTTAAAATATTAGCATTTAAGTCCTGTCCGAGTATTTATTTCAAAATAGAATCTACCTGATATTGAACTCCGCTAAAGTTCACATCTATTTAGCCGTTTTTGAGAAGGTCGTAAAAATGTTCAAAATTTTGATGAAAAAGTTGCTGTAACATCTCGGCCTCATTCTTGGCTTCAGTATGAAATTTCAGTTTTATATACCTAATCGTTTTTGTGCTAGACTTACTACCCACACACAGAGCTTTTTGTGCGACTTGATTGTTTTGAAAATTGGAATTAAAAAATTACACGATCGCGATACTTTACCTTAATATATATTTCATATGTATGTCAGTGAAAATAGAAGATATAGTATAACTTTTTTCGTTAGTATGAACATTTTTTTAATTGAAAATACTTTTATTTACTAAAAGTATCGATTTTTCTTTGCTAATTATCCGTCGAATGGTAGTAAAGGTAGAGTTTCTAGTGTATTGTGTGATATAACTCGTGGTTCAACTAGTGTTAAGAGAACATTCAAAGGAACAACTAACCACTTTAAAGTGCCGAACGCTTGCAATCATTTCAATTTGTTTTATTAGAAGCTTTTATAGTTAAAAGTTTGTTTTTTTTTTTTGTTTTTTTTCTGTGTACTCTTATTTATATTTAATAATTATTATTCTATTTATTAGTTCCGTTCAGGATCGTTAGGCGTTATCCCTTCGCTGAAGACGCGTGCCCCAGATGTGGGCTGTACCCTTCACGATTTCCCGTAGCGGGCCGAATCGGCTCCAGTGTTTGCCCTCTCCCTAAGCGGTTTAACGAAATCCCGGCGCGACTGATCCCCTACACATGGTCCATGCTAATAATAGCTCTGATTTTCACGGTTTTTTCACTTTAGGTCCTAGTTTTTGTAAGCTTCGAAGGCCAGGTAGCTATTGCCAGCGACTGTGATCGGAGACTGGGGTGAATGGATTGTCTGTCGGCTGCTATTGGAACCCTAATGAAGAAAAAAACGTTTCTCTTATACTGTTATTTTATTATTTTTATGACCATTTGTAATAACTCATAAATAAACAATTTTGATTTATTTACCAGGTAATTTAATTAAATTTTTATTTTAAGGACCTTGGTTCAAAACTTATTATCTTAAAACTCTTATTAACAAGACTAATCTTGAAAAAAAATATGTATATGCGTCTTATCAACATTTAAATATCTGACATGAGATTCATATATAATAATCCTAAAATTCATTTTTAGGAAAATTGATTTTTTTTCAATCTTTCAACTATTTAAACAAATGAGTCATTTAAGTGTTAAACTTAGTATTTTTTTTTTTGTAATTTGTAATGTTTTTATTTACATACAGTACATTTGATCAATGTGATTTTATAACAATCATTAGTATTGATATGATATTTTAAAAAGAATATCGTTAAGCCATTGCGTAATGTTAGGAACACCATTCTTTCTTAAGATATAAAAAACGAATAAACTATG
>CM041294.1:118038031-118300944 GCA_023052935.1 Piezodorus guildinii | reverse complement strand
ACAGCCTTTGGCATAGAAACAGTACGAGTCTCGTATTTTACTGACCCCAAGACCCTTCAGGGGTTTAGAGGTACAGGTTTTTTTTTTTAATTAAAAATTTAAACAGACCCCAATGAAGATTCATTTTATCTAAAAAATTTAATAATGAACTTCTATCGGGATTTAAGAAATTATCGTTTACGAGTAAGTTAAAATAATCAAAACTTAATTCTGTTCATTGGCTTTGTATAATTGCTGATTTTTTAAATTTTATATTCTAAAATTTAAATTTACTGCATTTTAGGAATGACGAAATGAGGTAATGAATAATTTAGGCGAGGTGTAGCTATCGATTCGAACTTGTTGTCCTTCCTTATTAATAATACAAGGATCCCGCACTCCCCTTTCTTCTTTCCGTCTCCAAATTATTATATAATTCATATATTGTCACATTTTAACCACAGGAGCTGCATTATCTGTAATATAAAATAATACCTGCTATTATATCACCTCACTTGGGTGAATAATGGTTATAAAAAATTCTTGGTAATATTAGATTGAATTCGTTATAAATGTTAAATGTTCATCCTCCTTAACCTCGAAACCGTTGTCTTAAACTAATTGAAATACATTTTTTAATTTATCGTGTTTATAATTTTATTAAAAATTCAAAAATCAGTATAGTTAGGAAGGAAGGCAAACGTTATGCTTTAAAATATTTTCTAAATTTTATTATAAATGGAGTGGCGTGGTCCAGTGGATATAGCACTAGTCTACTGTTTTCCGGGTTCAAATCCCGGCTATGGCAGAATATTTTTTATTCTTTTAATTTAGCCAGGTGGCGACCCAAGTAAGGAGACCCTCCTGGGGCAGACCCAACGTCTTTAAATGTGGGTACTAAAAATTGGGAGAAAAAAACCTGGCGGCTGAGCGTGATCAATGTTAATCACCTCATTGCACAGCCGTTGGCATAGAAACAGTACGAGTCTCTTATGTACTGAGCCCAAGACCCTTCATGGGTTGTAGAGGTACAGGTTTTTTTTTTTATATTATAAATTACAGACCCCAATGAAGATTCATTTTATCTATAAAATTAATAATGAACTTCTATCGGGATTTAAAGAAATTATCGTTTACGAGTAAGTTAAAATAATCAAAACTTAATTCTGTTCATTGGCTTTGTATAATTGCTGAGTTTCATTTATATTCTGAAATTAGATTGATTTGACCCTTAGTGCGTATGATCGTTTCTGACACTCACCCTACTTCTGGCCCATTCTGTTTTGCGAGCACTTTAGCAGAGCCTTGGAAATTTGGGAATAATTTATTGTTAAAAAAATGTCATTGGATAACATTACTGTGGAAATCAATATACGAATGAGACATAAGAATAAGGTTTTATAAATTATAAATTCAATAGCATTTAATGAAGATTTTAAAAATAATTTATTTGAATTATTTTTATTATCGGGTTTTGCGATTTTCTCACAACTACACATTTTTTCTCGAATATCTCCTGGCTGCTATTTCATCTCCAGCTTCTTCTATTCATTGCTTCCGTGGTCTTGTTCGGATCTTCTTTTTTCATCAGAGCGGTATTTTAGCGCTCAGAGTGGTTTTCGCGTTTCGTCCATTCGTCATGATTTTTCCATACCAACATACGTTTCCGTACCAATCTTTTTTTACCAATGTCATTAAAATGTTGAGTTTCTTATTACCTCATTTGGGACCTTGTGGAGCCTAGATATGACATAACTTTTCCAAAAATCCATTTCATTTATTTTCAATTTTTTTCCTGTCCATTATTCTGCCTTATATAATGTCGTACCAACCAAGAATGGGTGTTATATCTTTCTTTTAGTTTCAAGAGATACTTCTTTGTTCCATAATTTAATCATTTGACGATCATCTCTCAAAGGACTACTGTCATATATTAGTACATCAATAAATAATAATAAAATAGTATATTAAAGCTACAATAATTCCTCTTTAAAGGTAGAAAACTGATTTGTATTAGATAACAATTTTTTTCACTTTCTGTGTTTTATTTATGTATAATTTATTTTAATTTTTTATTTATTTGTTTCAGGTAAGTGATTTCTTTTTTCTGGGATTGGGGAAACTAAAGGTAAGCAGAATATCTACATTATTTTGGTTAAAAAAAACACACAATCTCTGTTACTACTTCCACTATTTCTGTTCTTGCGTTTGGATGACAGCCAGTGGGTTGGTCTTCTTCTTCTATAGTGGGTCCTTTCCGGTCAATTTATTCTTTAATTTTTTTTCTCCCCTTGAGGTTGGTATCATGGTAGCCGATCTGGCGGCGGACGATTTAATATCTATTTCCCGCCTGACGGGAGAGAGCATCTCAGAGCTTTGATCTGAAGAGATAGGACATCGCCAATATCAGTTACTGGGAAATTGGCTGTTAGGTCTCTTCTGTATTAGTTCTTTGAAATTTATCTGTGAGCGGATAAATCTCTTAATAGGATCTTTTTGTTTTATTTGTCTTTATTTATCTTGCTGAAGTTGTTTTTAGGTCTCATTTGTTTGAATGTAAAGGCATACCTTATGTGAATTTTTCAATTCAGTTTTATTTTATGGATATAATATTCTTTAATTCTGAATACTTTAAATAATTTATAGAACATATGATACTACTCAATGATGATACACGTAATACACAAAAGACGAACTTAATATAGTCTGAAGTTCCTCTGCTGAATATGCAATACAATAAGAGCAAAAGAAAATTGAAGTATAAAAATAAATGATTGTGTAATCGCCTATTTTATTCTTTTTCGATTTGATTCAAAACGGTTGCCCCTGATATCGGATATATCAGAAGAAGTATGAAATGAATAATCGATCGCTGAAACATCGTTCTTGGTTATTGATGGTTTATTAAATGCATTGGCTCTTTAGAATGGACTTCGAGGTGTGATAAATTATTTTTCCGACTATTGTGGTCGTTTTCATTCAGTAAAAGGGATTAAAAAGTGTACATCAATATTTCATTGTTTTGTTTATAATTAAGGAGGTAGGACTATTTAATAAAACTATTAAAACAAAAATTTACTTTACTACCTTCAACTAAAGAATAAGTTTTATAAAGAATATAAAATTATTCCAAAAAATATTAAAATGTAACACTTACTTAGCTTAATGTCAAATAGCTTCTGATAGGTGCGAATGTAAAATATCAAGAAAAAAAAAACTCAGTAACTTTTAACTAAGAAAAGAAAATGAATTATATAATTTTATAGGTGAAATAAACAAATAATCACACATATAATAGAAAACAAAATGTAGAATAATAATAAAAAAAATCCTTTACCAATACAACCCATAAAGGGTCTTGGGCTAAGTACATTAGAGATTCGTACAGTTTCTAGGACAACTCATAGGAAATGAGATGATTAGGCCGAAATCACATTCAACCGCCATATTTTTATCCATTTTTGGTCCGCTTGATTGAGGTCGGCTGTGCCCCAGGACGGTCTCTATACCCCAAGGGTTACCCCATGGCTGAAATAACAGAATAGATAATATTCTGCCACAGCCCTGAATCAAACCTAGGACCTGGAAGTCAGTAGACCAGTCTTCTATTTATTAGACCACGCCGCTCCTATATTTGATATGAAAATAAATATTGACCATTATCTACTAGGATGCATTGTTATCTGAAACTTAAAGTTAGAGTTGAACTTAAATTATTCTGCTACGGCCGGGATTCAAAGACTATTTGGAGGTCAATAGACTAGTGCTCTATCTCTAGATCTCCCCGTTCCTATTTAATCGTTGAAAAAATAAAGTACTGTTACTTTTTTGCATTAGAATTATATTTTTGACTCCCGAGCCAGTATTTATCACTCCTAAGGCTACTTTTCTTAAAATACTTTAAACAGTCTTTTTTCATCCACTTCCTAAATGAAAAGGGGAGAAGAAAAGAGTTTTGTTAATTAATTCAACACCTTAAGTCCTAAGTAAATTCCAGTTAACATCTTCATTAATTAAGTCGTAGAGATCGCCCTGCTGAATTTAAGACCCAATTTAACAAGAATCTACAATTCTCCAAAGCCTCGTAAGGTTGTATAATATGTACGTATGTTATATCTCTTCTTTTAAAAAATTTATTTATGCCAAAACATTAAGTTGGATGTCCAGGATTATACTTCCTTAATATATATTTTATAATTATTGCTTTTGTTGCTTATTCGAAATGTTTTTTCTAATCTTGTTTTCGTAAAGTAGTTTCATATGTCGTAAATTAGTTTCTGTCAAATATGGTTCAAACTGCTGGTGAATCTTCTGGCCAGTCCGGATATCTTATTCATTAAATCCATACTAAATGCTTTGTCTTAGGCATTCTTAAACCATCAATAGCCTTCAATGTCTGATGTATTCTGAATTTCAGCCCCTCTTGCTTGGTAAACCCCTGACTCTCTGGAGAATGTTTTTTCCTTCCCAAACCTCCCCTCTCGCCCCATTTGGACCCCTAAGTTAAAAGTTAATCGGGATGCCTTCCCTTATCTCCGATACCTGACAGGGTCCAGTGACCCCCCTAAAACGGCCGAGATACCCCAGGGATAACCTCTACCCCTGTCATCTGCCTGACCACTATACCACCATAGATAGCTCTTTGGCAGGTGAGAGATTCTATGGGGTCCGAGTGACTTGCCACTGTTATCCCATATAACCCCCTTACATTCAATCCTATATAAGAACACCTATTTATGTACAACTTGCTTATAATAAACCTTTTTTTTTCTTTCTTTTTTTCTAGCCTTTGTATAAAATGATTAATAGAATATGAAATCGTTAAAGAAAATGCTTAATTGTTAATAACCAATAGATATTTCAAAACCTGACCATTATTAAAGTAAATAATGATTTTTAACTTATAAACTTTGTTTGACAATATTGGAAGATCTATTTATTTTGGACTGTAAATTCTGAAGATGAGGCATTGTTAGCCCCGAAACGTTAATTAAATTATGTATGAGAAATAAATGAATAATTATCAAAAAGAAGAGATAGTTTCCAAAATACCTATTTTATTTTATTTTGTTTATTTATGTAATTTTATTATGATCAGAAAATTCTAAGAAAAAAAATAATAAATTTTATATAAACTTAATATAATGTTAAAATGAATACCTTGTCGGATCAGGTGTGAACTAATGGCCAAGATTTTTTAAAAGCTCTTTTAATGTACAGTGTTGTAATCTGCTTTAAAATTTAGATTTAACTAGTATCATTAATTTATTTTAAAAACCACAATTTTCAAATATCTTAGTATGTTATTTAAATTGGCTACCTGAGTAAAATATTCTTACTTCAGATTTAATGTCACAGATCAAATGGAATTATAAAAATTTTACATTTAAAACATCTCTTCTTTCATGATAATCTTATCATGTGGAATTGTAATTATAATATGGATTTGATATTGGGCTTTATTTTTATTATTCTAAACATTTATTATAATAATCAACGTTTCAACGTTTCTTGGTTCAATCTCTATCTTATAGATCTTCTGTGTTAATACTCTATAGTTATTGATCGATCAATATTTCGTCATATAATTTTAAAGTATAAAATCTTTGTTTTATCCCAATGGATTAGGGTCAGAATCCTAATCCGGTGTGGGACAAAAATTGTGGCAGTTTCTTTGCTTCAGAACATTATTTAAAAATTAAACGACAACATTAAAATCGCTGGATTGGCACCTATGGAATTCAAGATGCTTTGCTTTTAATGTTGGGGGAAAATCCCCGAAATGTTTATCCTTATGAAATGTTTATCTTATAGTACACTTTTAGAAGAATACAATAACATCCATTTTTTTTTTTTTTATCTTTTCTTTCGTTTTTGGCATCAAACGCGAGAGTAATTTATTATGGAGTTCTATTTACAACATTTATTTTTGTAAAGGTATTCAAGGATGAACTGATCTGAACTAGTATTTGTCTCTGGTATTTGCATAGTCTCCGTAGTTTTACTATTTATGAATAAGATATGTTTGAATTTTCAATCGAGTCAAGCAACACAATGCTGAAGCTTCTTTGTCTCTTATTTTTTTAATTTAAGAAGTAAATATATTGTGTAATAATATAGATTCTCCTAGGTCCCATTATCTTACCAATCATGATAACATTTCTGCGCATGCTCCGAATTTGACTGATCAAGGATCAAGGGTGTTCTAATATTTGCCACATTTCTTTACTTTTCTGTTTACATGCAAACCTCAGACGACTTGAAAGTTTTGTTGGAACAAATATTTGATTACTCGATTTACGGTCTTGGGTGCGTAAGATCTTGCAGCTTTTTACTTCTGTAGTAAAAAAAAAATTATGAAATAATTTAAATAATTAAATTTGTGTTGATTTATCAATGTTTTATTTCAATTCTAAAATTTTCATTCAGAACCATCTAATATATAATGTTTTTTTATATTAATTATTCATTATGATATATTATGTTTTTTCCTGAAAATGCTTCTTAAAAAAACCTGTTACTTTACTGTTAATTCATGAAGGGTCCATTCGTTGTCTTTCTAAGCCAACGGCCGTGCAATCAGGTGACTTGGCCGAGATCACCTACAGCTGCCTGGTTTTCCCCATTTTTGGGTACCCACTTTATAGAGGCTGGGTCTGCCCAGGATGGTTCTCCATACCCCATCTTCGCTCCCCGACCGAAATAAGGATAAATAATATTCTGCTGCCACACAGTCGATATTCGAACCCAGGACCCAGTAGATTAGTGCTCTATCCACTAGACCACTCCACACCCAAAAATTCTACTTAATAATGTAATTATTTCTTGTTTGTATACTTTTTTTTCTTTCTTTTACTTAATAAATACATTATTCACTGGATTGTATACCCATAATTCAGTTATAGAGTCTAATCTATGTTGTAACCAAGAGATGACTTAGGGGGTAGCGGGATCACTCACGCCTATTGTTACTAGGAGTACATAACATTAGCCAGGCACGCCACCATTATACCATTACCTTATCATATATAATATGCATGATAAGGTGATGTATGGGAATGATTGTCATCATAGCTCATGGAGTGAGATTCAGATGTCAGAATAGGGCTAATCACTGAAAGTCTACTTGATTGTTATTGATTGTTGTAGTTTCGAGACATATTATTATTGTCGGCAGTAATAACCATGTCTAGTGCTCAAAGAAAAAAAAGATTTTTTTATTTGTAACTAAAAATGCAATGGAAAAGTAGTTGTTAATCATGTTTCAAAATCCATTAGAAGTTAACATTGAGAGGTATAAATTACAGGCTTTCTATCAATATATTTTCAACTGAAGAATAAGTGTTCAGAATATAAAATTATACCAAAAAAAAAAAAATTCAAATGTAACACTAACTTAGCTTATTGTCAAAGAGCTTCTGAGGTGTGAATGTAAAAGATCAAGAGAGAAAAAAACTCAGTAACTTTTAATATAATTCAAGTAATTTCGATATATAAAATGACTATTAAGGTGATGATGTTCACGTCAAAAAAAAAAAAAAAAAAAATCCTTTACCATTACAACCCAGGAAGGGTCTTGAGCTCAGTACATAAAGAGGTTCGTACCTTTTCTAGGCCAACGGCCATGCAACTAGGCCGTGAATTTATAATATGTAAATTATATTAAAAATTTACTCAGCCGCCAGTTTTTTCCCAATTTGGGTACCCACTTTAAAGAGGCTGAGTCTGCCCCAGGAGGGTCTCCATACCCTAGAGTTGCCCCCCGACGGAATTAACAGAATAAATAATATTCTGCAACAGCCGGGATTCGAACCCAGGACCCGGAGAAAAGTAGACTAGTGCTCTATATAGAATAATAATAACCAAGAAAAATAAGAAATTGAAGTCACTTTATGTGAAAACATTAATAACAGATTAAAATTACACAAGAAGTAAAATAATAAAAATGTATATTGATCTTTTTGTTGATTGCCACGATAGTAACCTAACTTGAATATTGTTTTAATAGGTTTTGCATATACATTTATTTATATTAAATGAAAAAATGTTTATCTTATAAGAAAAAAGAATAGAGCTTCTTAACCTAGCGGAATTAGATTGTAAAAAAGAAAAAAAATCATGCTGATCAAAGTCCGTAACTATTGTATTATTATACATATCTAGATTCAAATTATCTGTCAGTATAAATCAGCCTTGGCAAAAAATGGAATTTCTGCATCTGCTCTACTCTTATCGTTTCCTAAGGGTGTTTTTATGACGGTGCTCCATGCACTGATAAGAGAAAAATTTCAATGCTTAGTTCTACAGTGATTTGTTTCTTTCTGAAGTTATTTTTTGAAATATTTTTTATACATATTTATTTTTAAACGTTTTTATACATCAAAAGATTTATTCTTTTAATAAAGATAAGTGGTTGATTTTCGTTTAATGACATATAGAATATAATGGTTACAATATAGGAAAAAACGTTCCATAGAATACATTAATTCTCTAGATAAACGGAGAAAAACTGGTCTATTGATGTTTCATCTAGATTTGAAACCAAGATAATTACTCACAGACTATAGAAGACACCAAATAAGCGGAAATGGTTTGACAAAGGAACAGCCAAGCCCTTTATAATCAATTTTCATAAATTCAATCAATTAAAAAAGGTACTAATCCCATATTTGATCTCGTTCTTAATGATAATATTTTTTTTTCCATGACAATTTATCGATGTAGTAAAAAAACAATTCCTGAGTTTGGTGCGAAAATAAGCAAATAAATTGGTTTAATAATAAATTAATGAGATTTTTTTCGACTCCTGTAAAATTACGTAGAATAGATAGAGTATCTTTTGGACATAAACGTCTAATATATTACTTTCACTTACTATATATAGTAAGGGGAAGTATTGCGATCGTAAAATTTTCGAATTCCAGTTTTCAACGGAAATACACGTTTTAGGGTCCCCTGAGTCCAAATAACCAAGTCCCGCAAAAAGGTCTCTGTGTGTGTGTGCATGTGGTAACTCCCGGGCGGAAACAGTAAGTCCTATGAAACTGAAATTTCATATTTAAGACAACTATACGCCCGAGACGTGACAAAACTTTTTTCATCAAACTGAGCTTACCAGAAGAGGCACTTTATACCATGCATTTCGCACCTTTTTTCGATTTTCTCAAAAACGGTTCCGACGATTTGGATAAAACTCGCTATATCGATGTAAACTTTAATGGGCTTTAATATCATGTAGGTTTTATTTGGATAAAAATTGTCTGACAGGGCTTAAATGCCGATATTTTAAATTTTCTTCCCCTAAAGTACCTTTAATTTTGTAGATTCAATAATAATAACTAGATTATCTTGTTAACGCTGATGAAAAACAGGTAAATATATAAATTGAATAAATTCGATACCCAACTAAAGGAAAAACAGAAAAAATATTTTTTTAATGCAATTTTTCTATTTTGAACATAAGAGCAGTAATATTCATGTATGATATACGTTGGAAAGCTAAAGATTTTAGAAAAATATCATCTCATACACAAGCTTTTAGAAGTTAATAGAGAGTGATAAGAAGATAAAACTAACTGATTATTTTAGATAATAATATAATAGATTTTTTAATAAAACACATGTTTCTATATAAATTCAATTTGATTAATTCCTTAATAGTTTCACGTATTTTTATCTCTAACTGTATTTGAAAATTCTTTCATTGATTTTAAAAATCGAGGTAAGTGAAAGTCGTGTGTTGCCCGCACCAGATTTTTTTTTTGTACATTCTGAGCGCACATAGGTTTACAACAGAAAGAGTAAGGGGCAGTAAGTCAAACATATCGATGGCTATTATCCTACATGACAAGAGACCGGGAGGTTTCCCACTGCCTGCATGATCCGTAGTTCCCATGGCGGGCACACAATGGGAGGCTATCCATCAGAGAGTGAATGCGGAGCGTGCGCCCCAAAGGCCGTAATGAGTTTTGCTACAGTGTTTGTCCTCCACTCGGCTCTTCTTTAATAACCTGGCTACTGTTGACCGCCCGCCCTTTGCTTCAATGTTCTCCTTCTCTTCAGAGCTCATCTCTTCCTCGTTCTTTATGAATAGCCAATGGGGGATCTATTGTAATCGCCGCTTCGTAATATCAGGCTCAAAAAATAAAGGCACCTCCAAAGAGACTCAGATATGAGAAACCTTCATCAGAAATGTTCAAATCAATTTTTACTTTCACCTACGTACATATCGAATGTATAGCAAGGGAAAGCGTATTGCGAATCGAGAAAAATTTTCAAAATCCAGTTTTACACGGAAATAGACGTTTCAGGGTCTCCTGAGTCCAAATGACCAAGTCCCCAAAAAAGGTGTGTGTGTGTGTGGTAACTCCCTGGTGAAAACGAAATGTCCTGTGAAACTGAAATTTCATATTTAAGGCAACTATGCGCCTGAGTGGAAACCCCATCGAACTTAAAAGATGAACTCAAAATTGGCCTTAAAAAATTACTCAAAAAATCTTTTATTTCGAAAAAAAATTAAATATAAAAAGCAAAATAAAATAAGGGCCTAACTTAAAATTTGGGGGGAAACTAAACTTTTAAAACACAAAGTTCCTTTTCTTCCAATCCAAAGTCCCCAACAAAGTTTGCCCTTATTCGTTCCATTACCCTCCCACCATCCCTTTTAATTTTTTCCATTTTTTTTTAATTTGGGGTACCACCCAAAATTCTTTCCTCAACCCTTTTTTATTAACCCTTTTGCTCAATCGCTTTCCAGCTTCCCACCCACCCCCTCAAATTTTAAGGGAGTCCCCCGATTTTTTGAAACATTTTTGGGTTCTGGGGTAATTCCCCAGATTTTGGGTTTTGGCATTCCCTTGGTGGCCCCCTGATCCCCCTGAACCTATGGGGGGGGGAAAACCCCCTTATTCCGCTTCTCCCCCCACTTGTGGGGGGAGCACCCGAGTCTAGGGTTCTTTTTGGGCTGATTGTATATATTGTATATAGTTAGTATGCTTGTATGATTTTTATTTATTTCCCAACTTGTATTTATCTTACTACAGGTTGTTGTTTTGTTTTGGGTTTTCTTTTGCTTTTTTTTTGTATTATATTTGGATTTTTTTTATTTCCGATTTTATGTAAATTGACTTTATCATATTGGCTGTATATATTGATGAATGTTTTCTTCACTCTATTATACTGTTCATTATGCAACAAAATTGTAATATTTCTCAAAAAAAAAAAAAAAAAAATAAAAAAAAAAAAAAATAAAAAAAAAAAAAAAAAATTTGAAAAAAAAACATACATTTCTACTAGAAAAATGTCGGAGAACATTCCCAGCAAATCATAAATAGTTTATTTTAAAATGTTCTTTTGATATTAGATGTATTTTTAAATAGTGAAACAATCTTAAAATACATGTTCAAACTTGAAAACCTTCATTTTTTTTTTTGGTTGTTTTACATGAATTTGATAACCATATAACTATTTTTCATTACTTTTTAAATTTCCTTGACATTCCTTTTTGGGAAGTTGCTGTCACGTATGTATTTTTTAAGTATTTTCTGTAAAAGTCATAATAAATTTTTTTGTTTTTTTTCGGTGGATTTTAACTTTTAAAGTTATAAATTAAGGTAATATCTTTATTTTGAACGAATATGAAAAACTTTTTAGTAATAAAAAAATCCACATTTTTTCTGACTTTCTGTACGCCATAATAAGCTGATATATCTAGAATGTTACCGTATGAGTAAACCAAAAGCAAGATCATCATAGTAAAAAAACGAAAACTACCCTCGCCCAAACAAGAACATAAAAAATAGGAATGACCTAATTTAAATTTCGTGAGGGAAAGTTAATGGGAGTAACCATGGTTGTTTTATTTTAACAAGCCAATATTAAATTATTTGTTTTTATTTTTTATGAGGGTAAAATTGAATTCTCGGTATAACCTGAATTACAAAAAAGTGACGAGAGATTAGTAAAGCGGTTGTTATTATTTTAAAGCTTCTAAAATATAAATTGTTACTGAATTGAGCCCGATGCGGAATATATAATTAAAAATTTGGTTAATTTTTTCCTGACAAACTGTTTCGCTACAAATTTACTGAAAATACAGGGTTTAGACATCGATCAGTGGGTTTGCCATGTTTATCTACCCTCATCAATTCATGGAATCTCGCAGGGAAAAACTTTTGAGACCTTTCCTATTATCAGTTAAAAGGGGCCTTTGAAGAGAGGCATCGCTCTTCTCTCTTGATGAATTATTTCCTCTTTTATAAGATGTTAACGCGCTATTAAGAGTCTTGCTTGGTTAAAGAAAATGTCATCAGTTGATAAAATATCTTGAAGAGATTAAATTTATTTATATTATGTGATAGATGTTTGATGGAAAATAGTTATCAACAGAGAAAGTTGCAATGTTTTTTTGTTTTTTTCCTCTTTGTCCTGTTTCCTTATTACCGCAGGTAGAAATCGGTTATTAAGGGAGACATTGAAATTAAAAATGTCCTCAAAGGAAATTTTTGAACTCACATTACTCTAGGGATAAATTTGGCTAGTATGTCTGGGAGCAAATCATAGTAATGCTTTCTGTTATTGGAATTTAATTAATTATTTAAAAATTAGATACTTTTTATTTTTTTAAAATTTATATTTATGAAAATTAAAGTTGGTTATAGTAAATTGAAACATTTCTTGTTTGTAGTTAGATTAATGATTTTTGAAATAATTTCGTAAAAATGTGCCATTGTGAGTTTTAGTTTACTTATGGTTTTGATTGTACCGTTTCTGTAAACAGCGTTGTGCAAATTGATTTACGAGCACCCCGTTCGACTGTCAGGTTATTCATTCAATTTTTGACTATCCTCGTTTATTGGCTGGTAGGTCAAAAAGTTTCTCCCCTTTCAGGGAAAAAGGTAAAATAACATATTATTCTACCTCACTTGTATTTGAACTAGGAAAAATATTATTAAATTAGGGTTTATAAATTTTAGTAAAAATAATTAATTTTGAAAATAATAGATGATGTCTTCCTCAGTTTGTGAAAAAAAGAAAAAATCGATTAACATTTAAAAAAATGAATTGTATTTTTTAAGAATTTTAGCAATATTTTATTTCCATAAAATATATATCTGGAAAAAGAATTTCCCCTGTATGTATTAGCATTACTTATATGCATACATATTCACATTCTCTTGGGTTTTGGAATTTTACATATTTGATACATTAAAAATTGTAACATTCCCAACTGTTTTTGAAAATCTCAAAGAATCCTTTTTTTTTTCTGTTAAGAGTAACATGATGAATCTTAGTGAACTTTTTTTATATTAAGGGCTTACGAACTCGAAGTTTTTGCCGACACCACCTTAACAGATTCCTCCACAGATTCTCGTTAAGCCAAGCCGCTAAGATCATATCCCATTATCCATGCTTTGGCCTGGAAAAATCTTTTGGACACCTACGGTTCAGCGCTTAATACTTTTTCGAAATCGTTTCTCACTGCTTACATCTTTACACGCCCACTTAAGTCGCGCGATGCTATCAATTCTGTTATCTGGGGAGTTTACAAGCTCCTCAATTCACGTGTGTAACCTTCTGAATCCCTATCCTAACTCTTGATAATCTCATCTCCATTTGAAACCAAATATTTTAAAGAATCACTTATTCTCTAATTTCCTTAAGGCGGGTATTCATTTCAAAGGAGGCATTTAAGTTTCAAATTCGTATAGAACATCGAAGTGCACATTCCCAAAAAATTCAACTCATAGGTGGTAAGATGCAGCGACGTTATTTCTAGCCCGTTACCTCTCAATTTGGTAAGGGGCTTATTTATTGGAGGGAAGTATCTGAGAGCAACAGCAATGTTTTATAAGTTGTCATGTCTAAAATAAAAAAAAAAATAAAATATGGCAGGATTCAATCACAACTATATCGCATTAGCTCTACATTAGGACCCCTTGCCCTGTTATCGCCCCATTGATGCCCCGCCTTGCAGAACGGAGATAGGTTCGGCCGGCGGGGCACATGGAAGAGATATATCTTCCCACCCTCAGGTTTTTACCGACTGTTTTTTTCGAGAGTGGGTCGGAGCTTACTAATGGCGACACAGAAGAGCACTCGTGGGGCGGATTGTCAGGCCGGAGTCACGCGCCCTGATTCATGCCCTGCCACCCTATGATAAGTCTCGAATAATAGAAAACTTCTCAACACAGCCCTTAGTGTAGACTGAGGGCGGCTGCTCAAGATCAAAAGGAGGGGTTCGGAGTTCGTAACAAGAAAGGGGGAGAGACAAGCTGGCGGATTCAGCGTTAATTGGATTAAATTTTCATCGGGCGTGTTGAATAATGATAAACGAGTTGAATAGTTAAGTGTTATGATTTTTTAAAGAACTACCCTTTAAAATTTTCTCTTCTAGTACGATTAGTCTCAAATACTTCCTTCTTTGTCAGCGAAAAGGTGGTCCAGTGGACAGAGTACTGAACTGCAGATCTCTTGAGGTGCGGGTTCGAATTTTTAAAAAAATCTTTATTTAAATATAATTATTATTTTTTTGTTTATTTATTTAACGTCACTTTTATTCTTCTATGACTAATCTGACGATGCTTCAGTGGAATTCCTAAAGTGTGCCTATACAGTTTTAATTAAGAAAGGGATCTTTAACGATTATCTGACATCGCTCAGGCTCGGGACCTTTTTACGTCCTCTCCAAAAGACGGCATAACTAAGGGTTTTCCTCCCATTAAAAAATCCTAGACCCTCTACCAGATTTGAACTGCGAACTTAGGCATAGAAGGTTGTTATGCTAACCACTACAGCAAGGCGACCCCACATACATTTTTAAGTATGGAAATAGAAGTCACAATAACACTGTTTGCGTGAGGAAGCCCGTGTGTAGAAAAGGGATGTACTTTTGGCAGTTCAATAAAAATAAAATATTACGGTAAGAAACTGTGAATCAATAAACCAAAAAGCAGAAAGAAATACAGGTGTATACATACATACGCGATATAAAATAAATGCATGTAATTACAAATTTAAACTATATAACATATGGGCATAATTATAAACAAACATTTATCATTCAAATAAGTAAAAGACAATTGCAATTAATAGCGTATGTTGATACTGAGTACATGCCTATAACATAATTTTAATATAATAATTCAACATTTTTATCCTCTCTGAGGGATTTTTTCCACATTTTAAAATTGTAGTATACGTGTTAGAGTATAAAACATTTTTAGGACTATTATTGGGTTTAGTAACTATTGAACATCAAGTCTGGCGCTGGTACTAAGCTGTTGTAAGTTTCTAGTGTTTTGAAAAAACGGCTCATCGCATCTAAAATATATTTACAAACATTATATTAAAGTCGGAGAATATCTTTACTGATGGGGATCTTGGATTCGTGCCCAAAATTACTTCCATAATTTTATAATTACAATTTAATTTGATCAAAAATTACTTGTTCATGTGTTTTCTTTTTATCAAGACGCTGCTGACAAACTTGTGTTCATACTAGAATACTCTCCAATAAATGAATCAAATAACTTGTGTTTTAACAATAAAATTATATTCCATATAATACATATTCCAATACTCTACTATTAATAAACTCCAGCCCCTGATTGAGAAAATTTACCTCAGAATAATGTTCAGTTGTTAGACCCTCATAAAACGGGC
Organism: Piezodorus guildinii; assembly: GCA_023052935.1. Lineage (NCBI taxonomy): Eukaryota > Metazoa > Arthropoda > Insecta > Hemiptera > Pentatomidae > Piezodorus > Piezodorus guildinii. The sequence continues at coordinate 118,285,302 of CM041294.1, read as the reverse complement.
CAGATCTAAAAGGTCGCTTGATGTTGCTTTAATGTTGGAAACCTTTTAAGCTGGTAAGGCTACATATGGTAAGACCATCCTGGTGCAAACGTAGCGTAACTTGCTTTATCCTTTAGTTTATTATTAGAGTCCAGTATACCGCGTTAAAAGGCAGATTTTAAACATTTGCTCAATATTTTGACAGAAAAATACATTATCTAAACGGTATGTTTATATTTTGGCGAGAAGATTGTTACTTTTTAAGGACAAAATTTAGGTAAGAAAATCCTCTATTTTAGAAAAACAAATTTTTTTTTTTACATTTCTTATCAGATTTATATTATCAGACTATAATAGATACTAGACTCTAGTAGATAGTTTTAAAAATGTATTAATGTAATTTAGTGTTATTCATTTCGAGATACTTTAACGTTTCATATTCTGAGTAAAACATAAGGTCTTTATTCTAATGATATATTCAGTCCCACTTTTCCCCATCTTGATTGAAATCCTCTGTTAAGACATAAAAATTAATACTTTAACAAAAATTTAACACTCACTTATACCTATTTACTGAAACCCTTATATTTTGGTCACAAATATATGGGACAGCAAAAAAGACTCACTTACGTAAAATTCAAACTTTCCAATACAAAACTATCAGAAGTATCACACATTATTCATACAGTCATTCTAGCAACGTCATTCTACATACAGACTTTCACTTGGTAACATCAACGAACAGATATGGAACCTCTACAAACGTTTTCACAACTACTTACATGGCCATGCGAAACATTAATACGAAACATGGCCACTGCCAACTTGCCTCACACCACTTGTAGAAGGCAGAAAGGAACATGGATTAGAGATCTCCTGACATAAATAATAATAGGAACCACGCCAGAAAGAGGTACTGCTGGACATCATCTCTCCATCATTCCTATGACGCCATAATATCAAAACCTTACCTCATCTACACTGATTGACAGAAGTTTTATTGCTTCATCATTAATTTTTTCTTCGTTATAGGCTGCATCTTGTTCATATACTGTAAACCTGTAACATGTTCTCTTTATGTACATTCCCTTCATGAATTCATTAAGATCCACCCCGCTACACGATCATATGATGATCCCTTCATTTACATTACCTCTGCTCCCGCCCTTGGAACCAGCCTCCACTCCTTAGACTCCGATTCGCGTTGGAGCCGGCATGGTGGCACCGCCATTATCCACTAGCGCGCTAAATGAAGTCAGTGCAGCATGTGGCCGCTAAGTGCCATTTCCCACTTCCCTTCCTAATGGCCCCGCTGCTCTGTAATGTGCCTTCTTGATATTAATAGTCCCTTCCGTTTTTATGTCCCTCCAGCGTGGAGTGTGCCTCTTTTGTGCCCGTTTGACGCGGAATGGTCCGGAAACGGTCACGTCCGTTTATTACATTGATCAGACTCAGACGTTTATATATTTCATCTTTCATCAATTACTCGCCACGCCTGACGGCCGAGAAATTAATGGCTAGTGGTTAATGTACTGGACAGAGCTCTAAAGATTCAGTTTGTCCGGCTCGGGTGGTCATTTAATTCCGTGTCGTTGTATCTGTTTGTTGCTTTTGCTTCAAATAATTCAATTATATAAAAAAAATGACTGTTATATCAAATTCAAGATTTGAAAGAACTATAAATAAATTTTAACGCTATTTAATACTTATCAATGATTAATAATCCCTTTAGAGCACTCTTTAAGCTTTTTTAATGCCATTTGAGTTCACTGTAGCCACAGTTTAGTCATTTGTTTCATAGAAGAAACGTGGCATTATCCTTCTAAAATTTCCGTAATTTTAAGGCATTGCTGGAAAAAAAAAAAAAAAAATGAGATAAGACGTTGGAAAGGAAGAAAGGCTCCGGGCTACCAATTATGGATATTGATGCAGTTCTGCAGGAAGCTGTTGAGTATAATTCGTCCAAAAGTACTTGTGAATTTGCCACAGAGTATAGTGTGACGCAAGATACTGTACTATCTATGGGGAAGTTGAAAAAGAAGCTGGAAAATTGTTAAACCCAAGTAAAGTTTAAATAACTTGAAGAGTTCTAACTCCTCCCTTGTCCACCATATAGTCCAGACCTCGTACCAACGGATTCCTACTTGCTTCGATCCATTGGTCATTTTCTTTAGGTAAAATTTTGCTGAAGTTGAAATTGCGGTCCTTGAGTTCTTAGACAGCCTTCCTGAAGAATAATACTGACGTGGGATCGAGCATTTAGCTAGCAGATGGCTAATGACGGTTGATGACTATATACTTTACTTTGAGTATTGATTCTATTTTGTATAGAAGAAAGAATAATCCAAATATTTGGTTTAAGTTGAAAAACGTCCATTTTTTTGTTTATGTGCATACCCTATTATTTTTATTCCCATTTTTACTTTCACTTACCTGTTTATGAAATATATAGTAAGGGAAAGTAATGCGATCATGAAAATTTTTATCATTGATTTAATACTAACAGCTTGGTTTTGATCTCAACAGCTTACGTTTGTTGCCAGTTATGTAATCCGTAATCTTATCTTGTATAGCTTGTCCGAAATCTTATGGCCTAATCGAGGAGTTTCTAATGATTTCATTATTTTGTCTTCCAGAATTTTGTTTACATTGAGTGCTCTGTTGCTGTTTGATCTTAATTATAGAAGTTAATATATGATTCTTACAATAATTGTTCATTAAATCAATCTGCAGCTAATAAAAAATAAACTGTACAATAACTATAAGTTCTGATGTTTCTTATTTAAGATTAAAAATAATTGAATTTAATTTTTTTTCAATATATATTTTTTAAATTTGCTTATTTATGTAACAATATAGTAAATATTTTTGACCTTAAATTAAGTTTAGGTTAATAAATAACCATATACTCATTACCAGTCTGACAAAAGATTGAACATAACTGGTCTTTTGTACAAAGAATGCTGGACAACATACATAAATAAAAAACAAAAACCTGAAGAGAAGACATGCTACTGGTCACTGTACTTTCTCACGCCTGACATGTTATTATTTATTTTATTGTTATAGCACATTTGGTGGTTGTCACATTACTGTGGACAGGTACGAATCAATAAATAAAGTGAACAATTTTTTTATTGTGACATTATGATTTTAGATTCATTCTCAACGTATTTGTTTTATAATATTGTGTTGATATTGTAGACTAATTACTAGAAGAAACTAAACGATAAAAGTTGAAGGATAAATCTACTGCTTGAGCCTTCTGAGTATTCTTATCCATGGGCTGTTCTTTCTTATCATGGATATACTGCTTTTATAATTCTTGAGTAGTCATAAACTTTTTTTCTTTTATTTTTTTATTCAGATTAATGGGATTTAAATAACGACACCTGTTTGAAACACAGTGTACTAGTGCCTTCATCACCAGAAATATTTACTTCAAAGATTTTAAGAAATAATAACCCATATTAATTGTTTTCAACTTAATTAATGTTTATTAATCATTTTATGCGAATTCAATAATTGTTGTTTTACATATATTTTTTTTTGAATTATGTCTGATAAGCAAGTTATTTTAACTTTTCCTCACAAACTATTTCGAACATATTACACCTTTCTTCTATAGTGTTATTTTTAGCATTTTGTTGAGGAGGAAATCACGATTTTATTAAGGTGTGTTAATATTTCTCCTTGATTGTTGTTAACAGGAATTATCATTTTAAAAATGAGCGATTTTTTTATATTTATTTGTACAAATATTGAATTCCTTAGGGAAAATTATAACGGTTATTTTTCAGCCTTAAATTTGGTGTTATAGATATTTTTTTTTTGTTGTTATTTAATTCTTGGTTTTATGTTTGTTTCAGGTAAGAAATTCTTTGTTGTTCAACTATGGATTTATAGAAGTAAGTCTAAACCTATTTAAAATTTTGTAGATAATGTACTAAAAGCTTGACAAGATACTTGTTATAATTAGTAATTTAATTATATATTTCTTTAATCGTTTATTGTAGTATATATATATTATTTACTATTAATTTGTATAACATTTTTTTTTACAATTTAGTTAAAATTTGTATTACTGCTCAAATATTTTTCGGTAGTTGGGCAGGCGAATCAACTGCGTGAATGTTAAAAGTATCCTTATAGATTATTATGTTTTATTTTTTTTTTCAGTAGCGCGACAGGCCGTGCAGGCTCTGGGCCTCGCGGTGTGATTTCCTGGGAGATTACACTCGCGTTTCACGATGAAATTCGTAGTGTAGGGTCATCACTCCCTACGCCTAATTTTGTGAGTGGCCACCATTTAGCTGACGGGTCTCACATACCCGGGGGGGGGGGAGGCTGCTAGTGAATCCCCATTTATTTACATCCTTATAAAAGCCCCGCCGGGACTGGGATTCGAACTCGCTACCTGCAGCATGAGAAACTAGCGCGCTTGCCACTCAGCTACGGGCTCCCTTATGTTTTATTTAGTCAATTAATTACTATTCGATTGAAGCTTTTAGGGATTTTTTTGTTGTTATAAATTTAGATAATTCTATAGCTTTAGAATCCTTTTTCTCAAGAAGTTATTTTTGATGCATCTGCACTTCAATTCAGAATGTTTTTTTTATTTTTTTTTTTATTTTTGTGTTCAATCAAAGTGTGATAAACAATCATAGTAGGAAAATCAGATTGAGTTTGAAAATAAGTTGTCTAATGGGATATCTGTGTCATGGATATAATGAGAAAAATATTTTAACGGGCATCATATATGTCTCTTTCTTATTAGGCTATATAATTACATATGAATATAAGAGTTAGAGGCTCTGGTAGAAGAAAAAAAAATTAAGAAACGAGGTTTTATAAAAATTCCATCCAATAATGCTTTAAGAACGCTTTCTAAAAATATAGTATACAAAACCAGATATTTTAATCCTTAGAGATTAAAGTATGATAATGCTATACACTGATTTGATTTTCAGCCGAAATATAAATCATGAAAGTTTTCTGATTTTTATCTGTTGGTAGAGATTATGCCGTAGTCCATATTTGTTCAACTACCGTAATGGTCCAAACCATTAGCATATTATGCTTGGAAAAGTCTGCCTTTTAAGTTAAGGGCCGACCGACCCCTACTTCAGCCTGGCCATGTTTTATTCAACAACATGTTTTATTTTGTTATTGATTTCTGACGCGTTATTAAAGAATGTCTTGTGATGTTTAAAAAATATATTTTAGCACAGACGTGATGTTTATGTACATTTCCATAATAAGCTTCACGTAAATAATAACAGACTTTAAAAAGATATGGTTTCGACTGATATGTCCATTAGAAGACCCCTAAAAAGGAACTGGATGGAAGATCTCGTTTCCTGATTTAAATGACTTAATTCAAGACCAGGAAGAGATGCTCTTAGGTACATCCTTTTAACGTGTCATGAATGTTTTATTCCTCATCATTCAACTTGCTGATGGTTTCTCTGATCTGTGACGGGGTAATTAAAATAAATGGTATACAATTATTCACGTTAGCTAATATATAAATAAATATTAGCATAACAGACTTCTATGTCCTAGTGTTTTTTCAAGGGAGTCCCTTTCCCTTTACTCCACAGGTAATCGTTAATGGGCGAAATTTAGGACTCTCTCTGTAGCATCGTCCGATTAAGTACAGCAGCATAAAGTGACGTTAAACGAAGAAACGTTGTGAACAAATATTGAATTTCTCAGAATAATGTTGCCTATTTACAAAGATCAAAAATTGTTTTCAAGTATTACACGCCTTTAATTATTTCCTTTTTTAACAGCAATAAATGTTTCATATGAATTATATTGTAGCTCCAAGTAATCAAAACAGTATAATCATTAATCGCATGAATGGTATTATATTAATACATTTTACTTACCATTACTAACAATGATATAGGATGTCTATTTAAAAAACAAACAAACTAAAAGGTACTTTATAGAAAGAAATTCATAAAATTGAGCATTTTAACTCAGTCAGACTGTTTTTTACTGATGAAACTCGTAGAACTTAAGAAGGCGTATTTCGTTTGAAAACTCGAATTTTCTCAATCTCAATAATTTCTCTAATTATCAATAACTTTTAGGATATTATATTTTTCATATACAGGAATGTGATAATGAAGCATTAAGGATATCACCTATGTACGTTACTTTAAGAACATGGATGTTATACTGCTGTTGTTTTCGGAATAATGTGCATGTGTGGTACAATATTAAAAGAAATATAATTTGCGTTGCCTTAAATAATAAATTGAAAAATGATTAAACAAACATAACTGTTGTTATTGTTTGATTACGCCTACTTATTGTTATGGTGCCGATCCCTGTCGGCAGTAAAAAAGAAAGTAGAACAAAACTATTGTTTTTGAATGTTTTTTATAAACATTTATTAAATTTATTTTCAACTTCCAGCGAATATACTATGTTATTTATTCATTACTATTACTACTTACTATTAGACTAATATCGACTGGACGTGTTTATTGAGTAATAATACTCGCCGTGACTGAAACCACGGCCACACTCAGCCCTCCCGTCGCTCTATTGATTTTTTCCTCTTTTTAAAAAATTCATCCTGCTAATGTGTCGGGGCCAACTCTAATTTCCGCCTCTTTCCTTCCTTAGTCCTTTTGGGGTGTGAGAGATGAAAGCCGGTTTGGGATTGAAATGGTCTTTTTAATATTGGGAGATATCTTGATATATTTTTTCACGTTAATCTATCTTAAATATTTTTAAATGAGTAGACTTATTTTATAATTCATAAAAACAAAGTTGTAATATTGCGATTCCTGGTGTTTTTTTTTTACATAAATATGAGCTTTCAGTGTTCATCTCCATTTATCTGAAGTTATTTTATTTATTAATACATTTTTGTGGTTTTAGAAAGCAAATCCAAGGATTCACTCACGACTAAAATTACTGTTATTTTTTTATTTTCTTCTTCTATTTCTACATTTTTTTTTAAATATCCTTGATCAGCGTTTTATTCATATTGAAGCAAAGTATACTAAATATTCAAAACGTCTATAAATAAAAAAAGTAAAATTTCAATTTCATATATTTGTTATATTTTGCCTTTGGGTTAGTTTAAATTTGTTACTCCCGATGAATAAATTTTATCAAGCGCAACCAACTCATTTCAACAAATCTTTTGATGTATAACTTAGCGGACGGCCCTAACTTTTAGTTCTGGTCTTAAGCAAGTTATATAAGGGTCCAAGGATATCATAATATTAAAAATGTTTTGGTTTGTAGCCAGGGGAGATGTTTGCCTACTGTGGTGGGTACTGTAATAATTATATTCTTTATTCCGGCTTTCTTGGGCTTCTTTGGAAAGATTAGCAATGAGTGAAGTAGCGAGCTCGATAGCTTTCCATGAAAGAGGATACGGTTCACATTTGTCGATAAGTAGTACCAAGGATACTTTGTATATAGCTAATTCCACTGTTTGTCTGGTATATGAGTCAAATCTATTAGGGGAAATGCCGCAGTCAATGTTCAGTACCTCCAAGATTACAGTCAACCTTCTTCATATTCTTTAACTAAAATATTGTTTAATCCATGAAAAGCAGATATGAGCGAATGATATTTTCTTGTTAGTTACATATGATATGTACTAACGCGAGTTATAAGTACCATCGCTTTAGGTAAGTGTAGCTACCTTTTATATTTCCATCGATAGCTAAAACCACATCGGAAATGAACATTGAATTTAGATCTACAAAGCTACAACCTTCTTTGTAAAATTTTGAAGGTCTTCTACTGTTGTCTGATACTGCTAAGGTTTCTGAAAAATAAACTATAATATTTGCATTGAAAACTATTACCTAAGTAGGTAATCAAGCGCTAATAATTATAGGTAAAATGCTTGGTTTATTAGAGGTGTAAAAATCACTTAGTTGAGCCGTTTATAGGAGAGGAGCAAGCTTGATTCAGACCAGGACGTTAGACGCAGGACCATATATTCACCCTTAGGAATATTATGCAAAAATCATGGGATCATGATAAAAATGTGTACTTGCCTTCCTAGACCTTCAAGGTGCATTGACTCGGTCCCAAGAAACGAAATATGGGAAACACTAAGAGCAAAGAATGTTCCAAGAAGCCTGGTGGAAGCTATAAAATCCATATACCAAGATCCAAAAGGTTTTATTGAGATGAATGGGCAGGGAATTGACCATTTTAGCATAGCTAAGGGGTTAAACAAGGGAATAGCTTAAGCCCATTGTATTTACATTTTTTATGGATGAAATAGCTGAATCTGCAAAAGGCGAAAGAAAGGCTTTCCTAGGGCGAGGGAATCGCTTCCAGTCGTGAAAACAGCTTTCCTGTATGCGGGCGATATTGTCTGATGCAGATTCTGTAGAGAAATTGCAGCAAGCAGTTGAGATGGAATGAAGAGCTCCCCGGAAGGGCATGACCATCAGTCCAGCAAAAGTAAAAATCTTACGGTTGGAGGGTACAGGAAGATGTTTTGGTATACTGCAATGGAAGAAAAGGGGTCAGATTTCACTACTCGGACTGTTATGAATAGATCTGGGGAAAGTAGAAACAGAAATAGTGACAGGATAAGCAAGGCCCAACGTGTATACTACCAGATCTGCAATACAGTGAAACGGGAAAGAGAGAAGTCAGAAGAAATGTGAAAATGCACATTTTAAGGCGGTGTGCCTTCCTGTACTCCTTTATGGGCGAAACTGGGTGATGACTAGCAGACTGGAGAGCAAAGTCATTGCTGCTGAGATGAGATTTCTTTCCCAAGAATCGCAGGGGAAAAAAGCGGGACTGCATCCCCAATGATAGGATCAGAGAGGAGTTAGGAGTTCCCCCCAAAGAAGGAATGTCCTGGAAATCGGCAGCTTAAGTGGTTTGGACATGTCCGGATGGAAGGACACAGAATTCCCTTGAAACCATGGGCTTAAATTCCATTGGTAAAAGGACCCCCCTGGCCGACCAAGAATGTCGTACCTAGTTTGTAGACCGTTTATGCAAGAAACGAAATAAATATATTCGCCATGCCAGAAATCTTTAATACAAAGGGAACATTGGCAATCCTGACTAAACGTTTCCCCCACGCGAAAGGAATACCGGTTGGTTGCAAAAAGAGAAGAAAAAAGAAATCACTTACCCCTTTTTAAATCAATATTGCCAACTTTTTAAAATATTTTTTTATTAAAGCTTTGGTAGAATTATAGGTTGGATGTTGTTTGTTAAAAATGAGTCAGTATGTTTTAAAAAAAAAAGTTACACATTTTTAGGTTTTTCGATCTTTTAACCCCGTGCGCCCCTCTCCGTCGCGGCCGTTCTCCCAACTGGACCCCGTTTTTGAAAAATTTTGTTTACAAAATACTGGGCATGCAGGACATGATCCTAACACCTACACGTTGATAAACAGTGGTTATTTAAAAGTAAATTATTAAAAGTTATTTAATTCAATAACTGTTATTTTCGAACATACGGAACCAAATTATTAGTGTTTTTTAACCGAAAAGCTGCGAATAATTTGAAAAAATTACACACAAATACACCCATAACTCAGTTATTTTTTAAGATAAAGAAACATTTGTAAAGAGTTATAGATCCAGTGAACTGCGATAAACAGAAAAAAAAACAAACAAAAAAACAGTTGATCTACATATTCAAGTTACAAATCATAATAGATGTAATTCCACTGAAACTCCGTTATTATTAAAGATAGAAAAAAAATCAAAAGATTAACAGCTATAAACAGTTATACCCAATTATAGTTATTTTGAATTAATAAATAAACCATTGTGAAATAATTTGCAGCATTTTCTGATTTATGATTGTGACAGTTTATTTGAGTTGAATCACTACCGTTGTATTTGAATGGAATTTATCGGTATATGATTATTGGTCAATAATCATTACTCATTTTCAGGGGTCAAAAATTTTGTTACTCATTTATTTAAAAAAATATAATCTGAAATATTTTTGCTTTATTAAATTAAATTATTATAATGGAATTAGTGATCATTGTATAGTGGCATTGGATATCCTTGATTGCAGCTCAATAGAATGGAGACAGTACTATCATATAATTGGATGGGCCATCGAATGACAGTTGACCCAGACAGATATACGGCGGGTTGACAGTTGGTGACACACGAAGCCACTTCCAATATCCTAATGCTTTGACCCCGTCCAGCGGCTCATCTGGAATTATGGAAGGGGCTCCATACGTGGGGTGATTTTTGAATATAGTTGTGCATCTTTTGGGGAGGGTGTCTTCAATCGATATCGTATTTCAGACCCGGGGGAATACTGAACAGATCGTCTATTGATAAAACCTTTTACTTTAGGTGGTATATAAATCCAATAAAGTATACTTTTGCTTATATTCGTCTGCCTTCTCTTAATTGAAGGTGGTCTTGTGATCTGCCTCTTTTCAAATATTTAAGAATTCGATTCCTTTTAACCTCTTGAACAATGTTCAGTGTCTATAGCAACGTTGTTACAAAAAAATAATCTTTCACATTACATTTCTCAAACACTGCAAATCTAGTAATTAAAATCCTAAGAATACCTGAATAGCCCAAAAAAAAAAAAAATAGTGGTCAGGTTGTTCGATATTTTGTAAAGGTTTGATTTATTTAACTATATCTTGATAAACTTTTATTGTATACAAAAAATCGTTATCTAAGATTACTTATTACAAGCATAGTTCCAAAAGCTATTGAAATCTATGCCAGTTTTGTAGTGCTTAGAAAATATTGCTTTTTTACGTATAATAGACTCGATTCGACTATTACCTGTTGAAATTGTATTCGGGTAATATTACTATCTTTCTAAATAATAATCTATTTCATTTTTAATAAAGATTTGAAATTACATTCACTCAGTATTTGCAGTAAAAATTAAGATCTTATTAATTTTAATTAATGAAATAATAGAAAAAAAAACCTGTACCCATACAATCCATGAAGGACTCAGTAAATAATAGTGATTCGTACTGTTTCCAGGCCCAAGGCCGTGCAATAGAGTGATTAGGCCTTGTTCACGCTGTCTTTTTGGGTACCCACTTTATAGTGTTGGGGACTGGCCCAAGAGGGTCTCCGTAATCTAGGGTCGCCCCTGGAACTGTGTTAACAGAATAAATAATATCGTGTCATAGTCTGGATTCGAACCCAAGACCTGGAGAACAGTAGACTAGTGCTCTATCCACTATACACGCAGCTCTCTTAATTAATTAAATTATACTTAAATAAATAATTGTTAATTCATTTAAATTGACTTAAAACATTGTTAAAAAATATTAATTCAGTTATTCTTACAATGCCTCGAAGAATACCATTGGGCCATTTATAGTATGTGATTTGCGTTTAAAACATTTTTTAAATATGTCAATCTTGTTTATTTGAATGTTGTAATATTATAAATAATATTTCGTGATGATATAAGTTTTAAAAATATGGTATTTATGATGACAGTTACTATCAGCGAGTACACAAAGCATAATTTGCTGTTTCTTATATCCACAGTCATGATACTTTCGCGAAACTGCTATCTTCACAAGAACTATCATGGTAGATCAGGGACTTAACAGTAAGGGATCGACTAACGTTGATTGTGTTGCTTATCTCTACAATTACCATTATCAATGTACTTTCTTTGTCACCTTAAATCATGATGTCTTGATTATTCAACTGTATTCAAAGGAGACTGTAATCAATAGTTTAAACATAGCATCATTTTCTCAATATTATGTCAAAAAGAACTGCTAGCTGAGACCAAGCACAATCAACCCTGAAGATTGAATGACTGACTAATTCCAGCTGTCGCCAAGTCAATCCTCCTCCAGAGCCAAAGACCATCCACCACGACTCCCAAACCAGGCTCCGGGCCCCCCGACAACCTTGGATTATTGTCCTCCAAAGAGTAATTACTTCTGTTTTCTCCCCTCGAATTCATTTTTCCTCAGCATTTCTTCCATTTATCTTCCGGAAGAGGGGGTTGGAGGCGGGTTTCTCCTGAACCCCTAAAATATTTCTTTTTATTTTAATTGTCCTCTTGATATCTAAGACGTGACGGAACGACGTAATTATCCCCTCTTTATCTCTCTTATTAAGAAAGTCATTCAATTAAAAATACCATTATACTCAACACATAATTGAGTCTTTTATAGTTTAATTTTTATTATATAAACTCTATTTATTTTAATTGTTATAGTTTTATGACTTATGGTAGCCTTAAATTGGTCTTAATATCTCATTGACAAGCTGTTTATTGTATATTACGATTTAATATCGATGAGATTAAACTTGTTATAACGATTGTTAAACTATTAAGAAGTATAAGTAAGTGAACATTTATGTTCTAACTTTCAACATCTATGGCTTTTTAACTATTATATGATAAATTTAATAATTCAGAATGCTTAGATTATGTGTATTTTATTAATAGTATCGTTAGTCTGTACAAATGTTAAAAGGGCTTGATTTCATTGGATAGTTATTAATTTAATTTAGCGTAAATTAATTTTGAGTAATCTGGAGGTAGCTAATGTTCGAGGCACAGGTTGTGTTCAAATCGAAGAAAAGGATATGGATAAATAATGTTATTAAACAAATGTGTATTTCAACAAAATTCTAAAGGAAAGGAGCAGTATAGAGACAACTGCGGTACTAGTATCACTCTTCTGGGCTTATCAAGCCTTTATTTTATGGGAACCTAAAAATTGAAGGAAAATTTTGCCTGCTCAGCTCCTTGCATATCTGTTACTCTACAAACAGTACCGTTCTTACCTTTAAGAATCCAAACCCTTTAATCTGATTGTGGGCCCCGGCTAAGAGCATTGATAATAATGGAGTTTAGTGGACCGATGAGAATATTTGAGGAGTAAATGGTATGGGGGTTCTGTCATCAAAGAAATAACACCCATTAACTAGTAATACTTATTTTTAATTGTGTGCCGACGTTTCGGCCTACATTGTGGGCCTTCATCAGGGATACTGACTCAGAGAATGTGTCCCAAGCGAATTTTTGAGCCACCTTCTCGGAGTCCGCATCCCTGATGAAGGCCCACAATGTAGGCCAAAACGTCGGAACACAATTAAAAATAAGTAATACTTGTTAATGTGTGTTTTTTCTTTGATGACAGCACCCCCAAATCATATATATAATAATAATATAATAATAAAAAGATGTGTAGCTGATTTTAATATCTTTCCTAACTTTTTTTGATTTTCTCGTCACTTAGTAACATCTCTATGGAACTAATCAGGGTAAAAATTGAAGGAATAAAAAGAAAATTCCTCCCTGTTTCATTCAAACATCCAACGTTCCAATTAGAAAAAAATTTAATTTTCCTAGCGGTAATTTGTAAATACTCCCCTCTCACTGAAAGAGGATGTCTTAGGAAGAGGGAGAAAAAAGAGGGAATTGGATTATCCTGAATGGCAGCGAAGTCCAAGTCCCTCATCGAGGTGTAGAGCAGGGGAAGCAGTCAGCTCCATCCTCTTTCCAATTTTTTTCTCTTCAGTTCCTCTGCGAGAAAATTAGTTCTCCATTTCTTGTCTGGCTCTGATCATTTGTAATTAGGCCTGAGGGCGAAGTTTTTTGTACTGGCTTAATTTTGTAAGATATTGCTTTTTTATGCGAAATATCTTTGAGTCGTACGTTTCTATGGGAATATTGTTGCAGAAGGCTGTCCGTCAATTTGGATACCACGTCCATTCTTCGGACTATCCGTTTAGAAAGGGGACATTCTCAGGGATGGAGCCGATAACGCCGGAGGACGTGAAGTGCTGAGTGCACTAAGGATAGGAGAGCTGCGTGGGCAGGCCGCACTTCAACCTCTTCACTGTAGGGGAGCCGTCGCTATGGCGACACTACCTCTCATTCCCGGGGGAAAAAAACTGTTTAGCTGTGGCGAGAAGTCGAGGTTAATCTCTTCACTGTCCTTCTCGTCCAATAAATCTAGGTAGGGTTTGGATTCAGTGACAGGCCAAGAAAAAATCGCGTTATGATTCGGAGGTGCTAAAATCACTGCATTGTGTAGTGTTCTAAGGATTAAAAATTTTAGAAACTCTGATGTTCGAATGAGCTGCAACGTTGTAACCTTACCGATCACCGGTTTGAGTCCTGTCTAGGCTGTTCGAAATTTATATGTGGTACGCATGGAATAATACTGACCTACCCACTCTGGTTTAAATAGGCTAGTTAGCTTTGCTACAGGACAACTCGTAATCTTTGCTATTGCTTGAAGGAAAACAAATTAAAACATAGAAAAAAACAATACAAGAAAAAAAAATGGATTTAATCACTTAACTTTCGAATTTGGCAATTAAAATTTTATTGCAATATATATACCATTTTACACAACACTGTATTTTCTTAAGAAAATATAATTTTTTTTTATATCAAGCTTTAAATTATATTAAGCATGTAACTGGGGGTTTTTCTATATAAGGAAAGGACAAGGAAAACAATTAATGAGCCGTATATGTTTATTATTTATTCTGTTATTTTAGCCCAGGGGCGGCCCTAGGGTGATATCCTCCTGGTACAGACCGTGGCTGTTTAGAGTAGGTACCCAAAACATGGGGAAAAAATCTGGCGGCTAAGTATGATCTCTGCCTAATCATCTCATTGCACGGCCGTTGGCCTAGAAACAGTATGAATCTCTATATGTACTGAGCAGAAGACCCTTCGTGAGTTGTAGAACTACTAGCTTTATTTCATAATTTTTTTTTTTTTTAATTATTAATCCTTACTTTGAGAATGGGTATTTTACACTTAATTATTTTTTTTTTCAAAATTTAAAACACCTTTTGTAATATTCGAACAGTTTTATTTAAGAAATTTGACGATATTCATAATAGTTCATTCTATCATTCAATGAGTCAATTTAATTTAAACATCACCCAAAACTCGAACTTTATAAATTAAAAAAAAAAAAATAATGGAATTTTTATAGTTGCGTTTATGGTTACACAGTACCATTTGCTCCTACTTCGAAAATTACCATCCTCAGACACCTCTTAAAATGCATCTAATGCAGTAATAGAGATGCCAGATTCTTTCCTCTATTTTTTCTATACTCAACCCCGAATTCCATAGGTTATGAAAAAAAAAAAGTTGCGTAGAAGCATTATAACGCTCATTTGACTCATCCAATGCATGCATTTACCCCTTATTAGCGCCTAAAGAAGTTTTACGCATTTTTCCACCTGCCATGTATTCCAACGTCTATGTATTATAGCGATTTTCTTGTTAGTCAAAACACTTATTGGATTCGAATTAATATCTTTAGAAAAAAAATTCATTATTATTCTCTTCCCCCGGAAGCTCACTTATTGATTCCATTATTGGGGCAAATATCGTAATAAATTAAGAATTTCTTAAGTTTGTTTATGTAACGTACAATGGGAGTCCTAAATTTTGCCTATTCAGGTTTAATTAGGATAGAGATATTTAACGAGAACCTGACATCGCAAAGGCTCGGAACCACCTTTTTACGTCCCCTCCGAAGGACGGTATAGTTAAGGATTTGTTAGTCCCATTAAAAAATCCTTGGACCACCTGTGGATAAGTAGAATTTCTTTAGAATTTAAAGTTGAGTTTCTTTATGAAAAGTAATTATCTACTTAATTTTCAATAAATGGTCTGATATCGTCATTATGAATTATACTTATATGAGTAATTATGAACCAATTGATGTTAATTCAATAGCTGAATACAGAAAGCTAATAACAGAATGTAGTTGGAAGGTGAAAGGCGGCGCGACCCTGAATGGGCTAGCCATGCTAATGCTAGTACACGTATGACCTCATGTAAACATGTTAGCGCTCCTGAGGTATTGTCTTGTTAACATAGCGGTGCTATTAGTAACTGTTCCCAGTATCTTCTCTCCATGACTCACGTTCAGCTCCATCTTAACATATCCCATAATCTCCAATATAACAGCGATATTTTACTTCCCACTATCGGAGTTCCTTAAGAAATTACCTCAGTTGGCCCCCAACCCAGACCTAGCTCTCAAGACAATCGATTTCGAAGGGTCAAGACGCACCCTGGAGAGACGAGAAGCTATAAGAAGTCCCTCATTCCAGATCGGAACGGTACCCTTGGGATCTCCTCTCCTCCCTTCTCAAGAATTTATACAGTTTCCCTCGGAGGTCTAATTCGATATAGTGGTTGTTACTCCTGTAATGACTTACATTCCCTCCTTCAACTGAAAAATTCTTATTACAGCCATTTCTTGTAAACACTTTGAGAAACTTCATTTAAGAAAGACGTTTGGCTCTTCATTTAACCACAATGCTCGGTTAAATTTAGACGAGAGCGATCATAGGTGGTATTTCCCATACCGTTCGACAAGGTTGTTGGTCAAGATGAACTGTGTTGAACTTCGGATCGACTATACTTCACTAACAATTATTTGCGAACCGTTTATATCGAGCGGATAATACAATAGTTTACTTTTCCGAGTTTCTGATTTATCAAACTTTTTCCCCCGGTATAGCGCCTTAGCCCATCAGTCCACATGTAACATACCTTATTCTTCAAGTTTGTCATATCTCGTGTTTCCACCAAAATGTTTTCTACTTCTGACTACTTCCTGTTTTTCTAAAATACATGGAACTTCAAAGATTTCTATTACAGTGCGAGTTGATATATCAATGTTATATTTGCTCAAAACAATTAGAAAAAGACAAAAATATCGTGAAAAAATCTTATGAGGCACTTGTTCTGGCACTAATATTGATTTGTACGAAGATATTTTAAATGATAATCGAACCTATCGACTATTATAATACGAATAAACTGTATGATCTTATATTTTATAATTTGTGTAATTCTAAAGAGGAATGTGAAGGTTTATGTCCTTACTAATTGCTAATGAAAAAAACAAAACAAAAATTGCTTCTCGGCCTATTGGCTAAGACCAAAGTGTAGTAATGTCAGCAGCAGAAACTTTTATGTTCGAGTTTATTTTTATTGTGTTTTTTTATTTTATTCAAAATTATTAATTTCCAAAACCTCATTTTTAAAAATATTTTTCATTGTTTAACCCGCTATTTTTTTTTTTTTTTTTTGGATTAATCCTACGCTTTATCTGTATATTAATTTTTTTTTAAATTTGTTATAACCTTTAGTATTATTGTTAAAAATAAGTCATTATTTCTTTAAAAAAAAAAAAAAATATATATATATATATATATATATATATATATATATATATATATATATATATATATATATTATATTCTAATCGAGATAAAATATTTTGCATTTCATATTCAGGTTCATATCTATCATTTTATAAGTATAATATAGTTTAGGGTTATAATTTCGGAAATTTGCTTTAATTTTACGAATTTATTTAGGTCCACAAGAATTAATTGGTACATAAACAAAAATATCTACAATGATTTGGTTATGTCCAAAGATTTTTTTTTTTTTTTTTTTTTATATTGAGAAGTGTTATAACGGCAATAATAAACAGTACCAAGTGCACTTACCTATTTTGTAATGAGCTAAGAAAAGTAATTCGAGGTTATAACATGTTAAAGAAATATTCCAAACAGAAAAAAAGTAAACTTGTTAGAACTTTTATTAAAAATCATATCGGCGGTAAGGGAAGGAGAAAGTTAATATAAAACTTACCCCAGCGGGCGGATTCTATTTGCTAGCAGGTGAGGGAGGATTTCCACCCCAGGTCTAACAAGCGGAAGGGAATTTCCCGGCGCCACAAAGGCTTTTCTTCTGATTTAATTCCGCCTTTTGTGTGTGTTCGTGTTCCTCCTTGGTGCACAATGCTCCCAACTCATTAGGAGACCATGCAAATAAATTTCATCAACCCTCGCTGAACAAGGGGGCTGCCCGGCCCGCCACAGGGCGATTAAGAACCGCAGGATCTGGGTAGCGACTCATGTGGTCTGGAGTGAGGGCGGGCTTGGGGGGATATCTTCTGGATTATGGTAATTATTCAAGAGGTACAGGTGTCCTATGGGCCATTCTTACCCTAATAACCTGGAATTAAAATGAAATATGCCATGGCAAATGATGACACAAGGATTCCGAAGTAGCTCTTTCAACCTAATGTTTTGTATTAATATCCATTTCAGTCCTTAAATATTAGTCCTTGGGTTCTCAGCGTATTTTATTTAGGGCCATCACCGTTTTATTGAACCAGTTTCTACTATAACACACAAAAGAAAACTACTCGAATAACATTTATTTTAACATATCCATTTATATGTCAGAAGTGTGAATAGCAGCTACATTGCCTCTTTCAAGAGGTATAGTAGGTAAGTGTGTGTTTGTTATAAAACATTCTCTTTAGTTTACTTTTAACATATATAATGTTATGTAACTATTGCTGCAGTGATTCAGCTCTTATTTTACAGACTCAGGCCGACATTTTAGAGACGTTTCGTTTTATTTATAAATATAAAAGCATAATGAAACAATTCTGTTTCAATATAGTAAAAAATTGGTTAACCGTCCTGTTTACTTTACCGTGATAATAAACTGTTTAGTGCTTACCAAAACAGACGTATTCAAAGAAACATAGTTAGTTTATTTTATTTTATTTTTTTTTTTACTACAGTTGTGATCATTATTTGGGAAATGGTTTATTATTTAAAAAATATCTATTTAGATCCAAGAAACAAGTTGGTTAGCAATACTTAAAACAAATCTACGGAAGCTAAGAAACATTAGTATAGTACCTCAATGATGGGGGAGGTGGCTGAGCGGGTTAACGCTTGAGAAAAGTCCGCGCGTTGCCCAGCGACCTGAGTAACGTTTTCGAGAGGTTTTACTCAGTATAAATCTCCCGCACTCTCCCCCTGGTGCGCGAGAATTCCAAAAATTAATAAATAAAAAAGTGTAGTATCTCAAAAGGTAGTAGTAGCGTTATTTTTGAAAGGTTGCATTATTAGGTTTTTCCTATTGTTACATTTGTTTATTGTTTTTTAATGCAATAATGGATAATGAAAACAATTATTAAAAATAAATATAATAAGGAACACTAAATGAGAAATCCTTTCCCGTTTCCTGGTCCCTCACTTAAAATGTACTTTATACAGTAGAAGAGATGCCCCTACAATCCCACTAATCCTAGGAATTAAAACCCTACACCCCATGGGACAGAGGCAAAGAAAAAAAGAAACATTCAAAATGTCATATTAATCAATTATTGAAAACCCATTTATTCTATGCAGTTCGTTTTTGGTCTCCTGGATAATAATTATTTTTACGTCAATCCTTTAAACTTTTTTCAGGCGATAGGTTCTAGAAGCTAAAACTAGAAGTCCAAATCTAACACTCTGATACTGTTCGAATTGAATGACTTCCTCTCATTATAGATTAAGCTCTTAATAATAATATTATTTCAGTTTTAAAAAATAATGGCCCTTCCTTCTGATTTTTAATAATTTTGTCAAGGCCGCAAACGATGTCGAAAAGTTTACCAGCGTGAAGTAAAATAAGATAATGATAAAAAAATATAACTTTTCTCTATGAGCAGGCATCCTGTACTTTATAATGTAAGGGCAAGGTGAATGTTACCATATTTTTATACCTTCCTTCAGGAGGAGGAAATCCTGTCGTTGGTAGGAACAGCTTCTTATCGAAGAACCTTTTTTTATTTTAGTTGCCTTCGTCTAGGGACCCTTTTAACAGTCCTTCCTTCACATCCTCTTCTTTTTTGATGAATCATATATATATATGTATATACCTTTTATATTTTGAAAAATATTTTAAGGAATTTTTAACAAGTAAACATTAACTGGGATTAAACAATCATGTAGGGGAATCACCCACCCATTAGTAACATTCCAGCATCAAATCTTAACCTTCTTAAGTTTTTTCGAATCAGAATCTTTATTTATTTATTTTTTTATTGAAGTTTACAAATACATACGGCTTGACAGACTTCTATGAAACCCTTTTGATAACACTTCACACACAAAATTAGGCCATAATTTTTAAATGCTAATGTTTAATGCAATGTTATATTTATAAGCGTCGTTATACATTAGAAAAGTTGTTTCTTCAGTCGGTTATAATTTATACTTATTATTCTGATTTTTTTATTTTTTATTTAATCCATCCAACAAGATCAAGTAATGTAGGAAGAGTTTGGAAATCGAAAAATATTTTATTCCAATCAATTTTTTTAATTAGGAACTGATTTTAATTGTAGTTAATCAAGCGTTATAATGCTTCTACGCAACTTTTTTTTTTTTCATAACCCTATGGAATTCGGGGTTGAGTATAGAAAAAATAGAGGGAAGAATCTGGCATCTCTATTACTGCATTAGATGCATTTTAAGAGGTGTCTGAGGATGGTAATTTTCGAAGTAGGGAGCAAATGGTACTGTGTAACCATAAACGCAACTATAAAAATTCCATTATTTTTTTTTTTTTTAATTTATAAAGTTCGAGTTTTGGGTGATGTTTAAATTAAAATAAAACATCTATAGAACTTTGCGATATATATAAAAACACCAAAAAAACACACAAAAAAACTGCTATTTCAAAATTATTACAATCTAATAAAATATTTTCAGTTTTAAATCTGGGCATATTGGTATTTAATCAAATGGGTTCATTGTTTCCGCTTGTTTGCAAAGAATAGGTGATATGTGTTTATTTAATTTTTAAGGATATATAGTTAAAAATTAATATGAATCTATAATTCTATCCCATTTAGGATTTTTACGTTTAAGATTACTAGAGTTACGCAAAGTATAAGGAGCGCCATACCGTTGATTAATTCAGTTTATTTATTTTTTTTTTTTTTTATCGACATTGGAGCTGGGTTTTTTTTTTTGTACTTTATTTTCGGAAAATACAAAAAGAAAAAACTACTACGGAACAATATTTGCAGAGAAGCGCATGCAGGCTGTAGGTTGGCGGGATGACCCTCCGTGCAAGAAGAGGGTGTTGCCAAGGATACCGCTATCATCGCACCTAGTACACTCGCTGCCACGCATAACCTGTGGCGGCCCCACTGTTTGCCAAAGGATCATTCATACCTTTCTGACTCTTTGTCTGAACCGACTGTACGCTCATCCATCTAGCCAAGGTATTGTGGTCATGATTGTCCCTTTCTTAGTGGCTTTAGTTAGGAGTTAGGGGTGGCTATTGAACCAATAGCCGGCGGGGCCCTTTTCATCGTTGGGGTGAATTGCTGGAACTAATTCCACTGATATTTTAGTGAGGGATAGAACTCCTATCCCTGTTATGTTAATTGTCGAATCGTCAATTAATTAACGTTTATTTCAAGCTTGTTATGATGTTCTATTTTTTTTTTATTTATTTTATTTATTTTTTTTTATTTTTTTTTTTTGCCTTACCACTTTTATTTTCTTGTAACAATATTTCGGCTCGTATCATGCTATCATCAGATAAAATTTATTAATTTTTCAACTGTTATATATCATTGCTCGAACCAACCGTTAAATGGTTTGTTGATGATTCATTTTGCGTCACTTTATTCTACCATGGCCAATCGGAGGTTGCTAAATGTTGCCTTAAAAGGAGTCCTAAATTTTGCCTAATCAGATTAGGATAGAGATATTCAACCAGTGACATCAGACCACCCTCCGGAATAAGCAAGCATTTTTGTACCCTTTAAAAAATCATATGGCTATCTGCCGGATTCGAACCCGTAGATCTTGGTTATATAAGGCCATAACAATGCTAGCCACTTCATCACAGGTAATCCCCGTTTAATGGTATACTTATGACTCCCAAATCTATTAATTTCCACCTGATCGGTCAAGCATGCAGTACATTCCATATGTTATAGTCTGTACACTAAGAAAGATTTATGCAGTATATATTTAGACCTTGGCCAAATATAGGGATTTTGATTATTCGGTTTAGAACTAAACATAAATAATCATCAATTTATTCATTATATCATATATCACATTTAATGGACAGAGATAGAAAACCCCACTATGTCAGCTTTTCTTAAAATTCAAAACAGTTGCCTTTGGTGTGGCATTGTAAAAATATAATATTTTACAGAGGTATGACTAATCAGTATTGACATATCTTTAAAGTTACATGAATGAAACGAAAGTCTTACAACTGTAATGTTTGAATTTGGTTTAGTTTTCCTCATTAACCTGAATGAGGTTAGGAACATTAGTAAATTTACATGAATTTTTAATGATACATTACACGTTAATTTCTTAAGAAATATATATTTTTTATTTTATCCAACTGTATATCATTATGCAACAAGTAAAAATGCTGCTAAATGATAAAAATAAATTTAAAAAAAAATGAAGAGAAACTACCCATTGGCAGCACTCTAGAAAACTTAATTGAATTTTTTTTTAAGTACATATTTTAAAAATTAATCCATGAATAGTTAATTTTATTGTAAATCACAAGGTAAAATATTGATTTTAGAAAAATATTCTTCCATTATTTAAAAAAATTAAGACTGGAGACGAAATACTCAAAACTCATAATTTTTGGACAGCCAAATATTAAATATCTGGTGCAGGCAACTCACACCTTTCACTTAACTAGACTGTTAAAATCAATCTAAAAACTATTAAATATACTTCAATTTGAAAAATATTTTAAGTTTATTTTAATAAAACGTGTGTTCATTACTTAAACTTATGTTTAGTAATAAGTTTATTCCCTATTCGTCACTTTATATTACCTTTTACAACTTTGTGTATCTAATAATATTTTTATTCTTTCCGAAGGTATATACGTCTGTATTACCGTTCTTAATATCAAAACAACAAAAATCACATTAAAAAAAAAGTTTTTCTCTTTTATCCTTTATTTAGTCATCAAATTCGACCTACTTGTATATTTAGCCGTCCTTCATTAATGTCATTAAGATGATATGGTTAATCTTTTGGAATGTACAAAATTAAAAGTAGTGTAAAAAAAAAAAAAAAATTAAAATATCGGCGTTTAAGACTACTTCAATCAGAATAATACTACATGATATTAAAACCCATTATATTTCACATCAATATAGGGAGTTTAATCAAAATCGTTAGAGCCGTTAAAGTATAAAGGTATAAAGTGGCTCTTCTCTAGAAAGCCGATATTGATGAATAAGTTACTGTGACTTCTCGGGCGTATAGTTCTCTTAAATATGAAATTTCTTTTTTGTACAACTCTTTGCGCTAGACCTACCACACACACACACGCACACACATACCTTTTTTTGGGACCTGGTTATTTGGACTCAAGGGAACCTAAAACGTGTATTTCTGTCGAACATTAGAATTCGAAAAATTTCACGATCGCAATTTTATATATAGGTAAGTGAAAGCAAAACAAAACTTTCAAAAATAATAAAAATGGCTTAGTACAGCTATTAATGTTCTTGTCACAAACAATTAAAGTGCCTGATAGTTCGCCTTCTTATTGAGTATTATTTGAACGTTATACGTTTCAAAATTTGTTAAATTAATCTAAGTTAGTATTAACCATGTCGATGTCTAATCCCTGCAATAAACACCGCATATATTTATGAAGGGAGTCTGCGTCAGTTTATTGAGAGTAGTACAATATCACTGCCATCTGAAATTATATCCCCTGGTATAAGGTAGAAAAAAAAAATGAAAAAAACGGGATATAAGTGATAGTTGCTGCCTTGATTGTATGAAGACAGATCTGTCAAAGGCAGGCCTGCCAAATCTGACAGGGCTCCATTTCCTAATTCAATCGTCACCCCCTCGCCGGCAGCACTGTTTTAGGCCCCTTCTTATCTCCCAAAAATATCGCCTTATGATGATTGCATTAGCAATTTAGATGAGCAAAATACTGAGGGGGAAGATATCAAGTTAAAGCTGGGAGGACTTCAAGTGACAGGTACCCAGGTGGTGCCAACGGCTTCCAAGTGCCCAACTTAAATTTTATAATTGATCTCTCTGCTCCAAGGAGGATTTTAGCTCATTTATTTATGAAAGTAATATAGGGACGGTAAAATAAATGTGACGTTAAACTTCAATTAGTAACATTTCGGAACTTGGGAGCGGCGTGGTCTAGTGGATAGAGCGCTAGTCTGCTGTGCTCCGGGTCCTGGGTTCGAATCCCGGCTGAGGCAGAATATTATTTATTCTGTTAATTCAGTCGGGGGGCGACCCTAGGATATGGAGACCCTCCTGGGGAAGACCCAGGCTCTATAATGTGGGTATCCAAAATAATTGGGGAAAAACCTGGCGGCTGACGCTCCGAAAGGAAATATCGGCTGCCTGGCAGTCCATGTGTGGACGAGAGTCCTACTAGTAAACTGAAAGTCGTCAAAACAAAAGTGGGGCCTTGGTCCTCATCATGTCGCTCAAGCCGCAGAGAGGAAGTTATCCTGGCCAGATTAAGGATTGGCCACACTAACATGACCCATCTTCATCTCATTACCAAGCAGCCACCTCCTAAGTGCCCACATTGTAACAATATCCTGACTGTAGGCCACATTTTAGAAGAATGCCTTCCTTATAGGACAGGTTTAAACAAATTTGGGCTTATACCTAATATATCCTTCATACTCTCCGATAATGAAAACAACATCTCGGCGCTGTTCAGGTTTCTTAAGAAACACCTACTATTTAATAAAATATAGTCTTTTAATTTAACTTATTTTTATTTTATTTATTTTTTTAAGTATTTATTTATTTTTTTTACTATTTTATCTAATTATTATACGTCTAGTTTATTAGTTTTGATTTATTTATTCATTTATACTTAAAGAGAACTATAGGCGTTTATGACCCCTGGGTTTTACGCCTCAAAGCCCCAAACAACAACAACAACCTGGCGGCTGAGCGTGATTAAGGCCTTATCACCTCATTGCACTGCCGTTGGCCTAGAAACAGTACGAATCTCTATATGTACTGAGCCCAAGACCCTCCATGGGTTGTAGTGGTACAGGTTTTTTTTTATTTTTTTTATTTTTTTTTTTTTTCGGAACTTGGTACTATTTGTATTGTTTATTTGTTTGGGTCTTAAGGCATAAAATCATAAGATACTTAACTCCTGAATATAATTTATATATTAAACGTCTACAAGGTAAAAATGTATAGTTAAAAAGAAAAAAAATCGATATTATAAAAAAAATTGTATATAAGTTTTTTATATTTATTTGTATATATTTAGATATAAGGTTTCAGCTATCTTAAGATCATCAAAAAAAGAATTAACTTTTATACTCATTTGCTCGCACAGTTCTTTAAATTCTTGTTAATGTTTCTCTTTAGACCTTGAACTCTGTCAATCTTGGCTGGTTTGCTTTTATAATAGAGGAACTACGGTTATGAGTTGATAAAGTCGATCCAATGACCCATATGTCCTTAAACACATTTTAAATAGTATTTCTTCGAATTATATCTATAATGTGATTTGTTGATCTTGCATATCATATAAACAAAACATTTTAGATTTACAACTAAAAATCTATTAGGATATGATGAACATTTGTGTAATAATTTGGTGATCTTTGTTGTTTTGTTACAGGCTTAGCTCTGGTTAGTTGAAACTATTTTTTAGGCTTTCCGTCTTTTGAAGGGACGTTATGCTATACATTTTCTTTTTTATTCAATGAGATATATTACAGTTTGTTTTTTGAGACCACGTTCACACAGTATATACATAAAACAATGATAAAGTCAAATTACATGAATTATAATATATATACAAAAATACAACAACCTATAATTGAGATAAATATAAATAAATGAAATAAAGAAGTAAGAAATACATTAACATCATACACACAATCATAACTATATACAATATTTACAATCTGCTAAAGAAACCCCAGACTGGGCCTTTTCCACTTCTTGTAGAGGGCGGAGTCCAAGAGATCCCAGCTCTAGCCGTGTCACTGGTGTGAGCCAGTGGAGGCCGAGCTAGGGCGCAATAGCCACAAAAATACATTACATGAGTGGAGGATCTGACCAGTGTCAGAACTCCAATATAAATGTTTACAAGACGTCTCGCGGCCTCTGGAGTTTTAATCTTCGAGGAGGATTGTAGGGATGGATGGTGCTGAATAGGGATTGTGCTAGAGGGTTAGGATGATGAGTGAGGTTCTGTTGAAATTTGGAAAATTTGGATGGTACCAGGTCTGAAATAAATGGAATATTAAGGTCATGGTGTAGGGTACAGTTGGTAACGTAATAAGGAGCATCAACTATTGTTCGAAGGACTTTGGCTTGGAAGGATTGGATGCGTTTCATGTTAGAATGTTTAGCTGTCCCCCACAGTTTAAGTCCGTAGGTCCATATAGGTTTCAATACTGTCTTGTGTTCTAGTAATTTGTAGTCAACTGTAAATACATTTTCTAGACTTGTAATGATGTTGACTTGGCTGTATTATTTATTATACTACTAATTTACCTGAGTCTGTTCTATTTTTATTTATCACATATGAATTAGTCTAACCGGCCGTGTGGCTCGTATAGCCTCCCCAGACCCCGCGAGTACAAAGAAGTAGCCCAAGAGATTAGATGCTATTATCTCTGAGCGAGGTGCTCTGTCAACAGACCTTCCTCACACATTTAGTCTCTATCTTCCTTATCAGCTTGAAAGCTTTCAGCTCCCATCTGTCTGCGCTGCTTTCAAGTCGGGGCAACTTCTTGGGATGCTTGAAAGGGTTGAAAATCTTACTGCTACATCTCATTTTGGACTGCAACCTAAGTGTTAGGGTTTTTGAATAACAAGAGAGGGATCAGAATAATTCTCATATCTTAGAATGTAATGGAAAATAATTTTATTCTGGGACTGGGTCACTTAAGAATACCAGAGAAGAGCATTGAAATATAAAATAATATGTCTGACCAGCGGACAAATGGGACATAATTAATTATTATTTACAATTTTCAGAGAAGAAAGAAGAAATATTACACACACAAAAAAAAAAAAAAAAAAATCTGGAGGCTATATTATTGAAATAAGTAAAAACGAATGTAGGTAATTTGTTGCTATAAAAAAATAAACTAAACTAAATAAAACCATAAAGTAATTAAATAATTAAAGGAAGTAAAGAATTATTTTCCTTCATTCAAATTTTGATATCTAATATAAAAGTAGCACATTTGTTTGACGAGCCTCTGTTTGAGCATCATCTTCATTAATCACCATGGCGAATAGGGGAAGGTGGAGAATTCCTGTGGGTAATAATAGAAGTAGTTCTAGAATAGAGCAGAATGGTAAAAAAAATTAGTTCTGTGTAATTTGTAAATAGGATCGTGAAGGTCAGATAGCGCGATCTTCTTTCATGCCAGTAGGCTAAGGATTTAAGCTGAAGGAGACTGTGGATGTAGGGAAGATGCAATGGTTGATAATAAAGGCATGGTTCTAGGTTTTCTACGAGTAGAGGGAAGAAGCAACTTCAATTCCCCGCATAAGTATGTGGTATGGGTAACGAAGTACTCAAGACAAATAAAAAAAAATTCATAATTCACTTTAACTAATTTAAAAAAATGATTAGTCTTTATGATTTTTAGGTGTGATAAAATAAACTCGTCGTTTTTGGCTCTTTCAACACTTACTAGACAAACTCTCTTTGCCTATACTAAGACCCTGCTTGATCTTAAGTAGTTCTACCACGACATCGATTCTCTGTCGTATGCAAAACAAACTGAAAAAAACTTTAAAATTCTCAATGTTTCTAACTTTGAGGGTCAATGCTGTTATTATATTCCCGATCTATCTTGAATCAGTTACTTTCCGTTACAAACTTCATACTCATTAAAATTCAACCACATGCTTCAAACCTAGTGTCGATTCTTCATTGCCCTTCGAAACTTTTCCTCCTCTCCAACTTCTCTACATTTGTTTTGTCTTAAAATAAAAAAAACTTTATTTGCAGTATGTTTTAACACATTAAATTTTGAATAAATAATAATAAATATATAACAAAATAAAAAAAAAGTTCTTAATTTTTATTTTGGCAAATACCAAAGTATTTAATCAAGAAGAAAACTAATAACTAGGTATGTCTCTCTTTCATAATATACTTCAGAAGTACATTTTTAATGGAAAAATGAAACCCATCGTGAAACCAAGGAGGAAAATCCTTGAGAAAAATTTGTTCCTATTGAATATAAAGCCTTTTTAAACGACTGGTTTTTCCGTGTCCCAGTGCAGTTTCCTCTTGAGACCAGTTGGGCGGGAATGGACCCATAAATCCCCGCCAAATATATCATCCACCGCCACCCTGATTATTCTTCTTACTTACAGTGCTGCCACCCCACTCGAGAAGTAATTAGTTATAACAGTATGCTAATTTATCCTGATTTATGTCCCTCCTCTGTAAGTCTATAGGATTTAACATCATTTACCTCTGTATTAAAAATATACCTTTGAGAAACGGGCCCCTCTCCTTTTGTGATTTATAGAGATTTTTTTTTCTTTTACATTACCCTGTATAAACTATTTTTGGGGATTGGTACTATTGGTCAATACATTTTAGGAAGTATAAATGGAAAAAAAATGTTTTTATTTATTGTGCTGTCAGTATTAAATTATAAACCTATAAAGATATTTTTCTTCATGAATTTATTAATTAATTTTAATAACATTTTTGTGGAATATGTACTACGAGGAAATATTCCAAAGTATTTTAAAAATGTTCGAATTCAGTTGAAGAATTCTTTGAAAATTTAAGTTGTTTTTTTTTTTTTAGAAACAATTCTTTATTGAACAATATTACAATCTGACCAAATTTAGGACATTTTTAATAGGGATAAAGTACAACATTCATACTGCATTCACATGATATATACAAAACAATAAATTTATATAATAATAATACAATATAAATATATACAAAACAAAATCAATAAAAATATATACAAAAGTCACTCATACCTATATACAATTCACAAGCATACAGCACGTGAGTGGAGAATCTATCCAATGCTAGAACTCCAATATACATTTTACAAGAAGTCTCGAGGCCACTGCCGTTTCAACCTTCTAGGAGGATGGTAAGGATGTGTGGAGCTGGATAAGGATTGAGCTAGGGGATTAGGGTGATGGATAAGGTTCTGATGGAATTTAGAGAATTTTAATGGTATAAGGTCTAAAATGAATGGAATATTTAGGTCGCGGTGTAAGGTATGGTTGGATACATAATAAGGAGCATTAACTATTGTTCGGAGGACTTTTGATTGGAAGGATTGAATGCGTTTGCTGTTAGAAAATTTGGCTGTCCCCCACAGTTCAAGTCCGTAGGTCCAGATAGGTTTCAGTACTGTCTTGTATATTAGCAGTTTGTTCTCGATAGATAATTTAGAGTTTCTGTTCAGTAGTCTGTATAATTGTCCAAATCGTCGATTAAGTTCTTGTCGTTTAAGTCTAGTATGCGGGTTCCAAGTTAGTCTTTTGTCCAGAAGGAAGCCAAGATACCGGACTGTGTCGGAGAAAGGAAGCGGAACGGAGTTAAAGAGAACTGGAAGGCAGGATTGTCTTCGAAGGGTAAAGGTGACATGTCTGCATTTGGATTGATCGACTTTGATTCTCCAGTTCTTACACCAGTCTTCAATTTAAGAAAGGTGCATTTGGAGGCCTGTAGATGCAATTTCGGGATCTAAGTGAAAATTTAAGTTTAAAACTAAAAATGTTAAAAACTAAACTTATAAGTTTCAAAGATAATTTTTATTTTTTTAAAGACCTTTTAATGTAGAAAATTAAAATTTATTTTCAGCTAGGCAATGATGAAAGTAATGTAGAATTCAGTTCATTATCTGAAATTGGGTCGGTTTACGGGTTACACGAACAGTTATTGTATGTTTTACTGAGTAAATAAATATGGAATTACTTTTACGTCTTCATTCAGAGACCCAAGCGTTGTCTGCCTCTTGATTTTTTCTTTAAAATATTCTGACCTAAAAGGAAGCTCTCAGATACCGTGTAAAATTTTATGTTAGACAATCATGCGTTACTGCTTATGTACAACCATTCGCGCAACAATGCAAACTGTCTCTGTTGAATCGATGCAATGGATATATCTTAAAGTTGTGTTTAACTGATAAAGAGTGTAATTTGTGTGGGTGAAGGAGAAGGAGGTAACAAATGAAAAAGGTTAATGAAAGACCAATATTCTTAGGAAATAAAAAAATTATGAAGATCTATAATTTTGGAATAGAGTGGTTCGCCTTTATTCGTACAGAGGGCATCACTCTAGTACCATATAATTTTACATATTTATATTCTTTATTGTTGTCGTTTTTGGCTGTCTCATTAATTTGACAGTCTACATCTTAACATTATTTTATCAATCTTATCCGTTAGCACGTCCCAATTTTGTTCTCTCTAGCTCAATCCACTCATGAGAGAATTCATCAGTGCTTGCTGAAGTTCATTTCAAATAAGCGCTTTATAGAGCTGAAGGATGCTTCATAGGAAAAATATTCTGAAGAGCAAAGTTTATGAATATAGCGACTTTCAAAACTCAGGAATATCATTATTGTCACACATGCGTCATTAGCGGTTCCTATTTCTTCTAATAAAGGATGAGAATCTTGCTGATACGAACTTTTGAAAACTTCGCGCAGGCATAAAATATCAGTTGTTCGATTTTAATAACATTCCAATCTCCCCTAAGTAATAAGAGACCTGTTCTTCATTAAATAAAACTCGATGGCTGGGCCCTAATAGAACAAACAAACAGTTTTGATCTCGCTAATTGAGCCTATCAATCTGAGCAATCACGCGCATCACAATCCTAGATTAGAGGGTGCGCAGTCTGCTCTACCTCTTTCCTTTCATTGTAACCCTTCATCGGGAACCTGCCCCTGATATTTCAAAGAGGCTGAAGAGGTGCTGAATGGGTTCGGAGGCCCCCCACCCGCCCTAAGTCCTCGCACAGACTAATTAAAAGACTAAGAGTGGCTTCGCCCAATTACTGGTCCTTATCTCGCGAGCAAGGGTCGCCGGTAACGAGCACAATCTCTTGCTAACGATCTCTCTTTTTTTATTAGACTCCTCCCGGGAGAGAGGCTCCACGAATCCGATATAGACGGATCGTTATGACAATCCATTCATGGCTCCCCCACAATCTGTCCGTTAGTGAAATATTATTGTAATCGATTCAGTCGGTGGGTTCATGTTATCGAAAGCCGTAACAACTTGGCGTTGGATGGTTGTGATGCATCAGGCGGGATTTTTCCTGAACACTCAGTGCACACATTTATATTCCGTCTTACACTCGTCAAATACAGTATCCAGGCAGAATATTTTATTATTCAAGTCGTTCTAAATTAAATCTTAATATGAAATTAAACACTTACATATACACATTTGGACTCAGGCAACACACGTACGCAAAATTCAAATTTTCAGATCCAAAACCTTTAGAACTATAACTAATTTTCCATGGTACGTTAGCCAAATTACTCTACATACACTCCTTCACAAGTCGACAAGCAACGCCTTTGCCCTTAACATACGTCTTCACAACAACCTACACGGACATACCAACACATTAATACAAAACATGGTCATTACCAACATGCCTCACACCACTCGCAGAAGATGGAAAAAAGTTAGATGAGGAACCTCCTAACATAAATGAATAATAGGAAGGACGCCAGGAAGAAGTGCCACTAAGCATCCTCTTTCACGCCACAATATTAAACCATTGGCACAAATTTACTGATTGACTGGAGTAAATAAAAAATTCCTGGGACATAAGGAGATTGCGTGGTTTTAGATAAAATCGAAGAAGGGAGGATCGAAAGGTGAACTCGTAATTATAGTTTCGGTAATCTGGTTACTGGGCAACGCTGTTCACGCCGTTAGCCTGCTGGGCCATTACACCTAGAGCCCATTTATTTTGGCTCTAAGTTTAATATGAGTTGTATCTATGAAAAATGGTCGGTTTCGATTGACGCTTTCGGGATCAAATCAACCTCCTCTCACAAACAAAATTATTCCAAATTAAAAAATATATTTTTGACAACCTAGTGCATCTCGCACTTGCATTGCACGTAATGGAACATATTTTCCTTCCGTGGATTTTAAAGGTTTTTCTACTGATATTTAATTCATACTCCCTAAGGTTGCGGAATTGAATTTATTTTTGTAATGCTCCTAAAATACACCGTAATCTCGTGTTTTTTTTCTTTCATGGAATATGAACAAATCATGGTCAATATAAATGATTGCACCACTCGTAGCCAGCCGAAGGAAAGCCCTAGAAATCTTTTCTTACTCTTCCAACTCCTGAGGAGCCGGCAAAGACGTGCCCCGAGGCAAGGCGGAAGGATTTAGCCTCCCTCGAATACACTGCCCGGACCAAGGAAGATGTCCCTGCTACATCCATGGGATTACATCTGTTGTCTCACTGCTCTTGGTGGTTTTTTCTTAGGACCATCCTTCATGAATGGAAGCCTCTTCTTGTCGAGGTACAGGGTAGATGGATGAGGTTGTTGAACTGCCTTTCATAATGATTATTTCATATATTTCCGTTTTTATTAGGGTATTATGATTAATTATTAGTATAATCACAAGTTTAATTTAATTTCCATTTGAAAAGCTCTTGTGAAAAAATATACGTCGATAAAACTCAAAGTTATCAAAGATGAGAACTTCTACTGTGTAAGTTGTATCCTACTTGTTATCGGTACAAGACAGGAAGGTTTAAAAAGATCATTGAAGTACTGTTAGGCTTTACTTATAATTAATTATCTGAGATTTTAACTTATTTTATACTCAGTGGATGTTTGTCATTTATATATTTTTTTTCTTTGTTGCTTTTATACTCACTAGACAAGCGATCAGGTCTTCCTTTTAACTTCAAAAGGCTCATCTACATGACTATTATAAGACTAATCTGGACTGCATCGATCTGAGCTGATAACAAAAATAAATATTTTGACTAAATTCAGAGTCGTAAAAAAGGTGCTTTCTTCTTCCAGTGGCGTGACAGACCGTGTAGGCCCTGGCCCAACTTGGTGTAATTTTCTGGGATTAGCACTCCATACGCCTAATTTTTTGGGTGGCCACCATTTGGCTGACGGGTATCACATACGCAGTGGAGAGGCTGTGAATGAATCCTCATTTAATTACATCCTTATATAAAGCCCCGCCGGCACTGGGTTCGAATTCAGAACCTTAAGCATGAGAGACTAGCGCGCTAGCCACTCAGCCACGGGCTCCCCCCAAATAGAATTGTTATTATATTTATCCTAGCCTATATTTATCCCATTCTTTTCGAGACGTAAAACAAAAGTGTTAACATTAATCCGTAGTAGGTAGGTATCTCCTCCTGCATATCATGTCGATCTGTAAATTTCACTGGTTATATCTGTTTTAATCATAGCTATGATATAACATTATTTCTATACTGGTCATTGATGTTGTCATTGTTGTTTCTTTGTCCTAAGGTAATATATTTTGAACATATTAACTTTAAGAATATTGTTCCACTATTTTTACTGCAGTATTAATTTTACATGTACAGTACATTCAGGTTGGCTTTCGGCCCCGTAAATGTGGATAGTAATCAACCTTTGTTAATATTATATAGGCCTTTTAATATTAATCGGTATCATAATTAGCTTATTATTGGATTTTGGATGGTAATATATTGTTTAAACAGGATTTTCACATTATATTTCCCCACTCTTTCCGCATTGCGCAAGGGCCCCACCATCAGGATGCTCGGAAGGACTGGCCAAAGGTTCGTTACCGCCAAACGGCAGGGAATAGGAGTTGGTTGGCGGCGCACGTAGCAGGAGGATGGTCTAGAATGCATTTTGGATCATTGTGGGAAAGTCCTTCCGTTGGCGGAGATCAAAGCAGCCATCCCGGTCAGCTATTCAAATCTATTCATCCTGCATTAACATAAGAGTCCAACTTACATAAGTGGATTTGATCGGGGCGTTAGGGGGGACCAATTGAATATAAACAGTCCTTTATAAATATTAGTCGTTACTTATGTAGCGGTCATCGCTGATCCTTTTGTCTTTGAAACAGATGACTTCCGTGAGTGGGTCTCATCTATAGTTCATGTTTCCTCAGCATATGAAAGCCAAATAAACTTTGTTAGGCGTCTGTTACTGACTAGACAATACATACTGGTAATGTGCAACATAACTGGTTATATTTTATTGATTTCAGTATTTTTCATAGTGTATACTTTTAAAATTCAGTAATATTTTATTTAGTGTATTGTATGTATCACCACTATTACTTATCTTTTTTTTTTTTCTATTTTTACAGGTTTGTTCGTGTTTCATTGTTGGTTTCCCTTCAGTGAGTTAAAATAATTGTTTATATTATCTTATTATCTTTAAGTAGGTATAAAAAAGGCATTTGAACTGAAATTTGAACTCAAATATTTTATCTTCATACTATTTTTCATCAAATTCTATATATTTTTAAGTGGAATTGAATTTCAATCATGACTAGTCAAAACATGCAATGTTCGAATTACGACGAAACACTTGACTACAATTTTTTATCGGCGACAACCAAATCCTTCAGACCAACTCTGTACATTAGCTATGACTAACACTCGATCAAAGGATGACTTCTTAACCACTTTTCAAGATGAAAATAAAGACACTCAACTAGTGACTGAACGTAGTCATTCCTTTGTTCCATCAAAATCATACCGTAACTGAATCCGTACACATGCATAATTGAACCCATATGGACTTACTCCTCACAGCAAAAACGACACGTACTAAAACTTAAATAATTTTAATCGAAAAGCTGGATGAGAGACCTACTCTGCTAAATTTAAAGCCTGGAAAGGGGTGCTGTTGGGCATTATCCTTTCCTATGCCTAACAAGTCTGCTCCTGAAGTTTTATATAGCATGTTTGCTTTATTGTCATGTAGCTTATGGCAGGTGGGAATAGAAAGGTATAAAAAAGATTTTTTTTTTTTTTCATCTTTCTAGTGTAACAAATCAAATAACCAATCGATAAATGTAAATGCTAAACAATTACACCCAACATATCAAATTGTAATCACTCGAGAAATTATTAATTGATAAGTATGAATTAAAGTATTAGTTGGTATAATTCGTTTTTTATCTTAAGGATAATCACTAGTTTTGTTGTTGTTTTTTAACTATTGCGATTTAAAAAACAAAATGTCCGAATGAGGTCTAAAAAAGAAAAGCAGAAAGTGAAGGGTGAAAAACAGGGTGATAGGTATAAAAGAAAAGTCCCGGAAAAGCCGGTGGAAATTTATGTTTATTCCGGACTGCGTAGGGAAGATAAGGCCGTGACCCACCTTCATCTCCATACTGCCACCGCTCCTCTTTCCCTCTGTCTACATCCACGATATTCCTTACATGAGTATTTATTTATATATTGTTTACCTTTCCTCTGTACACACCTGTAGGGCCTCTCTGTTTGTTTTGGTAGAGTCAGCTTCCTCTTGGTATTTTGTTATTATCTTTTGACGGTGTATGTGTGCGCGAGTCTCAGGTGCTACAGCTCTTATCAAATTGGGATATAACCTGCCTACGTTTCATAATTTTTTTAATTAGTTCCTTTTCAGATGTTCTTTTATAAATGTTGTTGACCTTGGCAAAAAAATATTTTTGAAAATTTATATTTATTTTCGGTTTATGAAAATGTTCGTGATTTTCTTTTTTTGAGCTGTGTATTTTTCTATTCACAAATGTCAGAAGTTATCTGGCAGTAAGAAAATGAGCAATATAAAACTTTAGCAGCAGGCACGATATGCGTGGGGAAGGAAAGTGCCCAACACTACCCATACCTATGGTTTAATTTAGCTGAGAAGGTCTCTGATCTAGCTTCTTTTCAGCATCTTTCTAATAGGGATTGCAGCTATTGACGTGTCCTTTATAAGTATATTGGTTGTCCGTGCAGTTTACTATTAAAATGTGAATTTAGAGTTCGTATTTATAGGTCAACTGGTCAAGCCCATAAGTACGGTATTGTTGTTAACGTACCAAGGAGCTGTCGTTCTAAATCTTTAAATTTTTTAAATTATTGCCGAGTTTGTAAGTTGGTCATTTTTAATGAATCATAAATCGGTGAGGCGTAAGTCCACATAGGTTAAAGTAGTTTCATATTTTTTCATTTAGTTCCTATAAAGATATTTCCCTTTAAATATCGTGAAAGTTCATATACAGAAGATTACTATGTCCTCAATATAGACAGTTTTACAGCAAGTTGGGTACTTACCAACTGTACAAGAAAAAATAATCCGTATCGAGCCTCTGTTCATTTATAAACTTTTAACTCGCTCTAAGTCTCGTTTTTTTTTTTTTAATTTGTTTTTGTTTTTAAATAAATTGTAAACTATTTTCTTCACTATTTAGGTAACGAGTTGTTTTGATTTGGTATCTGAAAAAATATCACAGTTAAAGAGAAGTTTTTTTTTCTTTTCTTTTTCTTTTTCTCTCTCTGGCGCGACAGGCCGTGTAGGCCCTTGGCCGCGTGGTATAAACTCCTGGGAGAATATACTCACGTTTCTCGATGAAATGTTTAGGGTCATCACTCCTTACGCCTATTTTTACGAGTTGCCACCAGTAGGCTGACGAGTCTCACTACCCGGGAGAGAGGCTGTGAGTGAGTCCCCATTTAATTATATTCTTATAAAAGTCCCGCTAGGACTGGGACTCGAACTCACATCTCTGGCGTGGGAGACTAGCGCGCTAGCCACTCACCCACCCGCTCCCAAAGAGAAGTATTAACCTGAAAATTGTTTTATCCACTGTTTTATATTCAGAAATGAATCGAGAATAACTGGTAAAAAATCGTAAGAATCAAAAAATGTTTATGAGCTGGACGATTTCGAAGGGATAAACCAATATTGGGTTTTCGTATTTTAAAAATAAAGTTATCTTTCAATAGTTCATTAGTTTGAAAGAATGTGGAAACTTAGTGATGAAACTATCAGATATATTAAGTTTTCTGTTTTAGTTTTAATGTCCTTCGTACAGCACATCTATTTTTTTTTGTTTATTTATTTTTTTTTTTTTTGCTGAATTGGATACACATCTGTCACATGTTTTGAAAATACTTTTGTATTCTGCTTTAGATTATGCTCATGTCCAAAATAAGCTCTGGTTTCCATAATTAAGAGTAAATGATTTATTTTGATTTACTTCAATTTTTTGAAAATAGGCATTCTTCTTGTTTTGTTTTTTCTATCGCTCTTTGTAAAATGCAAGCGGTATAATGTTTTATAGTATATTTTTGCAGTTATGCATCTAGTTCATCTCCTTGTTACCTGTTTTTAATGGATGTTGACTTTTTCGTGTTAACAACTTTGTGTCCGGTTAAAGAAACATACTCCCCAAGCTTCTTGGAAGTAATGAACGAACTTGTCGACAACTACAACTTAAAAAAACCTTGGGGGTATTGTGTTTTCTTACTTGGAAATAGTTTTTTTTCTATGATAGAAAACATTAGAATTCAGAAAACTGAGGCTAGGTGTGAAGACCCAACGCCCATACTGATTCCTCATTCTAAGAAACGACATTCCGTAGACTCACTTCAGGACCGGTGGCTGTCAGCATTCCGGGCTATTATCATACCAGGAGCTCATTTTCTTTTATATATTTATTTTTGACGCTCTAGAAGAGTTGTATCGAGCTACTTATCAAGGCTCCGTATTATTTAAACAATACAAAAAAAGAAAAACTTCAGAATATCAAGTTCACTAGCTGTGGTCAACCGTGGTATAGTGGCTTGTATTACAGCCTTAAATGTCCAGGGTCGTAGGTTCAAACCTGGCAGGTGACCCTAGGATTTTTTAATTGGAGTAAATCATACTTGGTTATACGTATGGTTGGAGAGACGTAAAATAGCCTGTGCATTTCCTCGTACTCCTTAAAAAAAAAAGATCCCTATTTAGGACAAAATGTTGAATTCCCACTGTAGCATCGTTGGATTAGCCACAGTAGCATAAAAGTGGTGTTGAATGAATAAACAAACAACAAAAACTAGCTATTATCTTATACTGTATAAAATAAAAACAAATCATAATTATTTTATATTCAAGCAATTACGTCACAAAATCAAACCCGAATACTCCATTAAAATATTTTTTGATTTTTTTTTCCTTATTGTTTTATTAAAAGAGTTTATATAAATATGTATTTATATTATGTTACATACATACATAATATATATCTATAAAACGTATTATGTTTAATAAAATGAATCTTTATTAAAGATCTGGGAATGCCCTATTCATTCTTGGGTGTGTGTTATTTTGTAGTTTAAGGCCTAAAACCTTAATGGTCATCAACGCCTTGGGTGTTTTTATATGACTAATTATCGTTTGACAACTTTAATTATTAAATAAAACTTGACAAATTGTATTAGTTAGCCTTAATTATATATACGATTTCATAGAATTTATTAAAGTACCATAAATTAAAATACTTTGTAATATTGTCATGAGT
Source organism: Piezodorus guildinii (assembly GCA_023052935.1). Lineage (NCBI taxonomy): Eukaryota > Metazoa > Arthropoda > Insecta > Hemiptera > Pentatomidae > Piezodorus > Piezodorus guildinii. The sequence goes on along the minus strand of CM041294.1, from coordinate 118,246,939 downwards.
TTTATATTCTAATTAACATCGGGACATAATAGGAATCCAAATGATAACTATGTTAATGCTTGAGTCTTAATAGCAAATTTATTTATTTATTTTTAAAATAATATTTTGAGAAATTATGTTATTATTATGTTCCCACTCATATTTTTTGAATACGAAATATTTAAGAATCCTGAAGATTTGATAACACTAATCGTCCATTGAATAATTATGCTGCGTGCCTTGTAAATCATTGTTTTTATTTACTACGTAAATGCTTGCATTCTTTCTAAAATAAAGTAGATTGCGTCTAGAAGGTTTTATAAAGAAATTCGGTTGAAAATAACAATATTTTATGCAGTAGGTAACGAAATAAGCTGAAATTGAAATAGATCTAAATTGTGCATGTCGACACGGTGGCGCCCGCTCAAAAATTGGCTACGAACATGATATTGCATTCACGTTTCGATGTGATAAATTATCTCTTGCCACTGAAATTTAAATTCCTGGAAGGAAACGAAAAATCGCGGGCACAATATTTATAGACTTATGTATGATTATGATCTAGAGGAATTATTTCTAACCGAAAATGTTCGTGTTAGAAGCAGTACTACAGACTGTTTCAGATCACATTTTATTTATATATTTTTATATTACTAAAGAATAATCGTTAGTAATAAATTAATTATTCAGTTTACTCAGTTATTCAAGAAATATGAGATGTTCTGCCGACTGGATACTAACAGTAACTTGATCCTTATTAATATCACAACAGATATTCAGCTGTGCGGTGACTCACGGCGGTCACGTAATGCTAGATAATGTTATGAAAAAAAAATTACTTGGTGAATATGCCAATTTTGCCGACGACTTGCCAATTATATTTCCTTGCTATTATTTTAAATAAGCATCACTTGGTCCTATATATCGATAAGTCTTTACACTCTCTATTTTGTATATATGATATATATAGTAAATGATATTGTATCGTCAACGATTTTCAAAGAAATAAATGGTCTTTTGAGTTGGAATAATCAAGACTACTAGATTGTATCCTGTTCATGTTGATATCTTTCTTAAAAAAATCACAATAAAAATGGTCTTAAATATCACTTTTCTTTTTTTTACTAAAATGCGCGTAACAAAGCTAAAAAAATGGTAAAGTAATTTTATTTGAACCCATTTGCGAATCAGCATTAAATGGAGTAATAAAAATGCATGATTGTATAAATTTGAAAGGTAAAAATTTTCAAAAAAATATTACATATGAAGATAGAATTTATTTAAGTGTTGAGAAAACCTCATAACTCAAATAATTATTGAAGTAATAATATATTTTGTTCTATTATTTTATGAAAATCAAGTTTTTGAATCATTACTTAACGTGAACTAAAAAGTTCACGTAAAGTAATAATTCAATAGTTATCACGTTAAGTAATGATGTAAATTAAATATAATTTATTTTAAGTGTAAATTGTTAAATGCGTACCATTTTTTTTTTTTTTTTTTTTTTTTTTTTTATAATTTCCAATACTCTGCTTGTCCTTCCACAAGTGGGGGGACAAGCCCCGTCCGGGGTTCCAGCTGATTGTAATATAGTACTAGTATTGAATGTGAAATTTTGTTTATTATTGTGACTTCATTTATTGTATTTATTTTTATCTACAATTTCGTTATTGTATTCGTTTATTTAGTTTGGTTTTTTTTTATGTATTTGTAATATTGTATGAATTGGATCCTTTAGCAAATTATTATTGTCATTGTACAACAACTGAATACATACGAAAAAAAATAAAAAATATAATTACCAATATTCGATTAAAGCACCTGATTTTTTTTTTTTTTTTCAAGCATTGTTATAGAAAATTGTTTAATTAATTTATATTGAGAATGTATGGTCGACTGTTGAAACTATCACAGGTAGAAATAATCCGAAATCAAGTAAGGTATTTGACATAGCTCACTGATGCTCTGATGATGGCTCATATTAAAAATTAAAACATTTTTCACACCACTGATTTCTTATTATTTATATCTAGGAAACCTACATGGGGCTATGTATCGTATCATATCTTCTTCATAGTAACTCACACCCTTTGACAAAACCCTAACCCGTAACAGTTTCCTATAGCGGGAGCGATACCTGAGGTATAGCGGCAGACCTCCCAATCTGCGGAGATGGCAGGGTAGATAGCAAGCAGGCAGGTGACATCTCCCGGGGGTAGATGGCTATCTTCGACAACAGATGGCGATTCATGGAGGAGATAGGATCCAGAATTTGGGCCATAATCCCATAAGCTCTCTTTCGGTTGAATTGGTTTCCTCTAAACACAGGAATTGTGTATAGGCAGGCTGTGGAACTTGTTTATTATATGAAACGCGTTGATATTAATGGATTATTTTAGTTTTCATTAAAAAAAAAAAATTAGATTTGAAATATTTCTGTAGTATAATTCCTTATAGGTATCTAACCACGGGTTCGAACTTTATTATTAGGAAAAAAAAATCGTTCTAGTTTTTTTTATTCCCCAAGTCTTGTTTTTTATGTTTGATTAAAAAATAAAAAAGTTTTTATCATTATTATTATTTTTTATATAGAGTTTGACAACAGAGAAAGTCGTTTATATATTTTTGTTTTCCTACAGACCCTTCTCTGTATAATATCTGAAGGTAAAGAAGATCCAATTCATTAGCGAAATCATTAGAAAAATAAAGTGACGTAAAATTTATAAATTATATATATATATATAAATATATATATATATATATATATTAATATATACAATTAAATTCACTATAATAATAATTTTACAAATACGGAACTATCTAAAAAAAAGAAAAGTTATTTGAAAATGTGGGCGTGTATTGGCTGTAGTTAGTTGTTGTTGAGAACACGAGTGGGAGAAATAATCGATTCTTATAATAGCCAACATTATTCTTAACAGACGCACAAACTAATAAGCATTCATCAAATGTTATATTATTTATTTTCTATTCCGACGGTTGCCAATCATGATGATTTGAATATATCGATATCTCATCTCACCCCTGTACCTCTAAAACCCATGAAGAGTCTTGATCAGTGTTATAGAGAATCGTACTGTTTCACAGCCAACGACCAACGGTGTTAATTAGTGATAATTTTTGTCATAGGCGGGATTCGAACCCGGGACCCGGAGGACAGTATACTAGTGGTTTACCCACTAAACCACGCGCTTTTATACTCATATTAATGATGATAATTGCCGAAATTACACTACTTTAGTTTTTCTTTTATATTTATCATTTCATTTATTTATTTCACTTACACATATATATGGAATATAAAGTAAGGGAAAGTAAAGCTATCGTGAAAATTTTCGAATTCGAGTTTTCACCGAAAATTCAGGCTTTAGGGTCCCCTGCGTCCAAATGACCAAGTCCCGCAAAATGTTTTGTATTCCCCTGAAGTACTTTTAATTTTGTAGATTTAAAAAAAAAAAATTATCATCTACTTGTTAGAATTGATAAGTAACGGCTTAATATATAAGTTGAGCGAATTTGATAAACAACTAAAGGAAAAATGTACAAAAATTTGTGTACGTCATTTTGTATTTTTGAACATAAGATAGTAATTTATATATATAATTATATTTATATAAATAATTATAATAATATAGAATATATATATATATATATAAAATGTATATGTATAATATACCGTTGGAAAGCTAAATATTTTAGAAAAATAGTTTCCTAATTCACGGAATTGTATAACATAATGGAGTTATGAATAGCCGATAAAACTAACTAATTGTTGTAGATAAAAACATATTTAATAAAACACATGTTTCTATCGATACTTTACGTAATTAATTCTTTGATCTTTTTTCAGCCCCAAGTGTATTTAAAAACTCTGTGCGTTGCGTATTTAAAAACCCTGTATTACAATTTTATATTCAAAGTGTCTAGCGTTTTTAGTGAAGAATTTGCTTTAAAATCTTACGTTTATTTGTTTAGAAATATTTTTTAAAAATTGTGAAATAATGTATATTCCTTTAATATTAATTTAGGATGTCATTAATTCTTATTTAATTTCATATAAGATCCATTAATCACTTTCTTGTTATGTTAATGAAGTTCCATTTATCTTTTTTGCAAAGTATTTTTACTAATTAAAAGTACTTTATAAACTAAATAAACATTTAGTATACCTGTGCCGCATGGAAGTATGAAACCAATAAGTTAATATCCTAATATTTATTACTTATTGAATACCTACTCCGTAGCTGGATCGTAAGGTATTAAGCTACCAGTAAGACAGCTGTGATAATGCAGTCAGATCTAATCCAGTTTGTTCGCCTGCTGGCAAATTAGTACAGTACGATTCAAATACCATTTGCATACAATATGGCACGCACAGTGCGTCTGGCATATTGCTCTCTTGATAATTTATGTCAATGCGTGCGGAGGTTGCGAATAAATCTCGCCTATGGTTTATGAAACGGATGCTTACTGCCTCAACTCCAAGCTTTGATCAATGATAGGGTATAGCAGTTGGAACAAACTAATCAGCCAAAAATGTCTATTTTTCTATTCAATTAATTTTCTCTAAATTAAAATCAGGGCGTATAATACAATGCAATCCAGACTCCCGGTCCTAGGTTTTCATTTGGTCTGTATCAGAAAATTGATTTAAATATTTCATCAGAGAGTGGTTGACTCAGGGGCTGGGAGACCCTTCAGAGACCTTTCCAAGCTTCAACAATGTGGTTACGTAGCCCCTACGTCTATCCATGTAGTCACCGAGTACGCGAAAAAACATGAAAGTGGTGAGGGAATATTTACCAAACCACCCCACCCTGTTTGTCAATATTTTCAGAAAAAATGCTGCAAATTATTATTCAATGGTTTAAAACATTTAACATCATAAAATACATCCATACTTATGAACTTTTTCGAAGACTTTAAAGTACTGAACAGAAAACACTGTGTCCCTCTTCGTGCAAAAAATTACTGAGAGATGGGAGGAAAATTAATGGATATTTTTAATCTTTTTATTCGGTTTTTACCTTGTTATAAATAGGTTATTAAAGGTTTATAGCACTGATTTAATAGAGATTAACCAATTGTTTATTGTAAGTAAAACTAATTAAGTGTGAATCGACAAGCAAAAAATGAACATTTTCAAAAATGTCTGAACCATAATTAGTTTTACTTTAGGGAAAATATTCGCCTTGGACGAAGAAGCCCTTTCTTAACTCAAATGCATAACCTATAGGTTCCTTTAAACTCTACCTTATATTTACAGATAGCCCTTCGGGTCACTTGTGGTGTAGTGGCTAGCATAATAACCTTGTATTACCTAGCAGATGGCTATAGAACTTTTTCAATCGGAGCAAAAAATCCTTAGTTTGCCGTTCTTTTGAGAATGGTATAAAGATGGTCCCGAGCCTTTAAGATGTCAAGTCAACTCTATCCAAATTAGAGTTGGATACGTAAAATTTAGAACTCCCACTGTAAATCCGATTAACAACAGTGCACAAAATGACCTTAAATGAATAAACAAAACCACAGATACCTCTTTTGTGAATGATTATTTCATTCTTAAGACCTACTTAATCAACAGTTTACCCATCACACAAGCTGGTTAATTTAAATTAAAAAATGTGTACATATTGTGGCACTTAAGGTGACTTGATTTTCGCGAAAATCACCTGTAACAGGGATTTATTTGCAAAAGCATGTAATTTTATTCAATGGATTTACATTACTCAACTTTAGAGTCTCTTATGTTCATTGTAGATTCAGATTCATAGATTCATAGTAGATTTCAAGTCAAAGAAAAGTGTTAGGTGACAGAAGAAGATAAGTCTCTTACTGACATTACGTATTATTCAAATGGTTATTTATTATTTATTTTTTTTTGTGCGTTTGTTCTATTCGTATGGTCATAAATATTATTCAGTACTTATATTCAATAATGCAAGACGGAGATAATAGTTTACTGCCGGGTGATGTGAGGCAGTCACGGGACCTCTGGTAGCTACAAAGGCTGCAATGATTCAGTGCCGTTAATGAAGACAGCCTCTGATGTATAATTAATCACAGGGCCATCATCAATTATAATATTTGCTATCATTGTTGGGAGGTGAATGCACTCTCCCCGCATTAACTTCAGCCATAGTTCCCCCTATCCTATTAGTTTCCTCTACGCTCCTGCCTTTGTCAGTCTAAAATATCCCCGTTAGAATACATTAATATTTTAAAGAGTTCTTATCAATTCAGGGTTTAGAATGGATATAGTTTCTCTATTTTTTGTGTGACTTGTGTTTGATAGTTTTAAATCTCAGCTTGTATATTTATAACGTTTATTTTGATATAAAAATAAATTAATTAATAACAAAGTTATTCGGTAGGAAGATTCTTATAAGGTCAAAGTGGACCTATGCACTAAAGCTCAACAGAAATTACTCATCACTTCGTGTTGTCCTGAGATCAAAATACTGAGTAAATGAAGTTGTTGGACCCCTCTGCCGCCGATGCAGTCGAGAGTCAGAAACCTCTAAATAGAAATTAACAATACTCACAAAAAAAAGTACAAATACTTCACTCAATAGTCACCCTGTCGAAGTACAGAGTATACTTTTCACTAATTTGTCTCTTTCCGTTTTGAGGTTTATTAATAATTTATTTAGCAATTTTTTTATACTATCGATTTTGAAACCGATTATTTTAAACTATTGAGCACAGTACTCGTTCTTTTTTTTGTGGCTATGTGTCCATATCTGCCCCTGCACACATGCGTGGAAAAAATGTCATCCTCTGTTTATCAGACGGCTATCCGCATAAAAAAAGGGAAATACTTAGATACCGATGGGTCTTAGAAGCTTAGCATTTAGTGTAACTGAAAAAGAAGCACTGATATTTGATCCCAGAATTAGTTATGAATGAAATGATCGGGAACAAGGCAACGGAGTCAAAGAAGAGGAAAGAAAACATTTATGCAAAATGTATTTCCTACCTGTTAGGGGGAGTTCGGTGAAAGAGATTCTGGCAAAGGCTTTGTTTAGAAAGGGATGCATAGCTACGGAGCATTTGGAATATGGATTTGGAAGGAATCAATTGCAGACATGCAATCTTGCACCATCATGTGTATTAAGGCTTGTAAATCCTAGATTTACAAATTTCCAAGACCAATTTCTATATAACTAACGTGGTTGTACTCATTTATTTGGCAGTATCTCCCTTTTTTTCTAGGTTTCTTTAAGATTGTCTTTAGGATTGATTCAGTGTGCTGTGTATTCGTAGCAACTCAGCAAAGCTTTTTCTACAGAACATTTATATTTCCTTTTGTAGTTTGTTTCTTATTAGCCCTGATTTTGGCCTGCAAACTACGTTAAAATATCGGTTAATTAATAGTTAATATTATCTAATACTCTTCTCTAGAAAAACATGATTAGATAATTTGTTAGATAAGTAAGGAATTATTCATCGTTATACCGCCTGTTCAACTTGAAGCCATCCATTGATTAAGCCAGACGGTCATGTCTATATTTCAACCAATAGGCGGAACCGTTTGCTGGGAAAGCAGTAAATTATCCAATGTAGCCGAATCGACTTGGATTACGGTAATCAGCCCCGGAACGGAACCTTCCGGCCGCCGCCCCCGACGGATGAGTCAACCATAACGTCCCAATCAGTGCCTCCTGTATAGCCAGGATCGAGGAGGCAGTGCGTGTGGTCAGGCCTGCAAGAGATAAGGAGACAATAGGAGGCTGTGGGTATTATTCAGTGGCTACGGAGCCTCTACTAAATTATTCAAAACCTGGGCCCTCCCTGTCCCTTTGCTTTTCTTTAATTCATCTTCCTCTTCACAGCTCCTTTATTTACCTTCTGTCATATTTATCTTCTGTTTAACCAAAGTATACGGTGAAGTCATGGTTTTTGCACTAACTCGGGCTGGCAGAGGTATATCTTCCCGGAAGGTTTCTGGTTCCTACGGAATTATTCAGATCTTTTATGTTTGGACTTTGTTTAGCAATAGCTTATTTTATTAAACCTTAACTCAAAGAAAGCCTGTTATTAAATAATAAGAAATATATTCAGTTAGTTATTACTTTGCAGTCTGTTATTGTAATTATAATTAATATTATTATATTGAATGTGATTAATTATTTATATACAATATAATTACATAGCTTGACTTATAAATTCAAATAAAGGACAATTTGACAATTAGTACAAAATGGACTAAAAAAGAGACAAGTAGCAATAGAATATGAATTTCTTTGAATTGAAAAACCCTAAAATACAAATAATAAATACAGGCAGAAAATATATCCATAGAGTAATTAAACATACAGATGAACAATTCATAAAAGAAGACAAATTAGAAATTTATAACATATTAAAAGAAAATGTCTATCCTAAAATACTTATTAACAAATTATGGTACAATTATAAAAAAGAAGAAACAATAGTATAAACAAATAATAATAATAGAAATATTAATCAAAAAGAAAATTGTAAAAACATAGAAACAGATTCAAACAATAAAATAAAAAACCAAAAGAAAAATTTATAACTCAATTTTTCAAAGATGATAAGATTATTGATAACTCAGAATAAAAACCAATAAACAACATATCAACAACACTTACAAAAAAATATCACAAATTAACAAATATCCTAAAACCATCAGATAAAATAAAAAATATGATCACCCAAACATCTCATTTGGTCTATACAATAGTGACAAATTAGAAAAATATTTAAGTAAAATGAAAGATGAAATAGAAAAAAATGGATAAGCAAAACGTAATATACAAAATAGATCGTAAAAAATGTGAAGGCATATATATAGGAGAGACATCTGCAAAATTGAAAACAAGAATATCCCAATATATATCTAACTGCGAAAATATATACAACAGCATTTAAATTAAAATTTAACTTTGATAATACTGAAATTTTAGATACACCACAAAACAATAGAAATAGAAAATTACTAGAGGCAATATACATTGCCAAATTAATAACAGAGCAATAAATTTGAAAATAAATACAAAAAACCTAGGAACACACTACACAGACATCATAAATAAATTAAAATTTTAAAATAAATATATCAATATTCCAAAAACATATCGCCCTAAGGACGAATACAAAATAAAAAATTACTATATTATTTTCAGTCTATTGATGCTATCAATAGTTACGTATCTTCATGTGTGTCGTGCTATTTTTTTAATAGTTATTTTGTATTTAGTTGATGTATTTTTACGTTTTTTTTGTTTTGGAGAGTTAGTTTTGTATAGGTTATAATTTTTTCTATACAAATACTGGTTCAATTGTAAATTCCGTTCACTGATTTAATCACTTAGCATTTGAATTAGGAATAAGAGACCTGATATTTTCAATTTAAAATCACACACGCGTATATCTAGTGAAACAGTTAGTTCACTGATTAGGTTCGTCAAAGAATGTTCTCTGCTGCGGGAACTATAAGAAAAAAAAATAAATAAAGAAAGAAAACAAAAAAAATAATAATACAATAGTAATAATAAAAAAAATATATATAATAAAAAAATAAAGAAAGAAAGAAAAAATTTGAATAAATTCAGTAATTCAGAATGTGTCAACAAAATAATAATAAAAATAAATAAACAAATAGACAATAAAAACAAATAAATAAATAAAAGAAGGAAAAATAAATAAATAAAAAGAAGAAAAAAGAGTAAAACAAATCTGTTACTACAAATTTATTCGGTGCTAATAACCAAGAGGTTGAGCACCTACTCCAATACCCTAACCCTAACACACGCGTGTATGTATATAATTTATATATATATATATATATACATATATACAAACAACAATGAGTACTTTCAATGTGGTAAAATCCTATAATGATTAAGAAAAATTAATATGTGTTCATAGTATTGAAAATAGTTCGATCGACACCAACAATTATTTTCAGTGCCTGGATAAGTTTAACGCTACTAAACATTTTTCGGAGTATTTTCTTAAAATAATTGTTTTATTTATTGGATTCTGAACTCCTTACCATATTAACACCAACTTCTTGGACTGTTAGTGTTTGAAAAAAAAATCTATAAAAGGGTAAAAAAAACTAATCGTAATGCATAGTTTTTATCATCGAAACTGATCAAACTATTTTAAATAGAGATTCGGCGACTTAAAAATATATATTCATTTTTTATCATAAAGATTTTAAGTTATAGGTCCTTGTGCTTTTTGAAACATTCTCTTATTATTTACAGAATACGTCATTTCCCTAACGTTAATAAAATTGACACCTCTGACAAAATCTACCTCTATAATTCAAGAGTGAAGCACAATGGGCAATTAGATGACGCATTGACTGTCACGTGAAGATAGGGCACGTATTTCCGCTGTAAGTCGATAACGTGGGGAGAAAAGTACCTTGTAGTAGCTGAAATTATGGAAATATGCGTAAAATAACATCACAAAATTTACTTTTTGGCAGGCATTAAAAAATAAAGCTGTTGAACCTGAACACTGTTTTTTTTCCTTTTGAAAATAAAAGTATTTTAAGCGTTAATCAATATCGGCACCCGTTATGAAGTCTATTTAATTATTTTAATATTGATAGTTTTTCGGAATTTTAGTTAAGATATTATGTTGTTTAGAATAAAAACAAAATCATATATTTAATATTATATTGAACAATTTTCTACACTGTAGCCTCGTTTCAGACTGAGGATGAGTCTGTGACATTGGAAGACAATGATTCGAATTCTATTAAATCCTTTTTGACTGGCAGGACCAATTCTGCAAGACAGATGTCTCCCAGTGTAGGGTGGCAAAGAGCTAAGTCGTGCTAAGCCGTCTCGTTAAGAAAAGCCTTTCTTCCAAAAGTGATAAAACTAGTGTCTTTCAGTCAATCGTAGTCATTGTTCACTAAAAAGTAAAAATAAAACAATTCGGTTATTCACATAGACTAGAACTATCATTGTACTGATTCAATTTTTACTTTCACTTACCGATATATAAATATATAGTAAGGGAAAGTATTGCGATCGGGACAATTTTAGAATTCTAGTTTTCAACGTGTGTGTGTGTGTGTGTGTGTGTGATAAGTCTAATACGAAAACGAAAAGTCGCACGAAACTGAAATTTCACATTTAAGACAACTATACGCAGATATTCCAGCTACTTGTTTATCAAACTCGGCTGACTAAAAGAGGTACTTTATACCAAACATTTTGCATATTTTTATGTTTCACTCAAAAAAGGCTCTAATGATTTTGATTCAACTCACTATATCGATGTAAAATTTAATAGGTCTTGCTATGATATAAGTTTCATTCTAGTTAAAATTGTCTGAAAAGGCTTAAATCGCGTATTTTTATATTTTCTTTCTCTAAAGGACGTTTAATTTTGTACATCCTGAAAGATTAACTATATCATCTTATCGGCATAGTTAGGACTATGGAACACATTATCTTGATGATAATAAAATAAACTTTAATGGGGTTAAATGGATATTCAAAGTTAGATGTGAACTTCTTTATCTCAACTTTAACAGATTTTATTCAAATAGTAGTGTGATGTGTTCCTTGTGCAATAAAAAAGAAACAGAAAATACATTTCATTTCCTAGCTGTATGTCTGATTCTGTCTGAAATTAGAAAAAATTGTTTTGGAAAGAATTCTCTAAACGTTGATGATGTAATAAAATGTCTCAATGGTGATAACTGGTTGTCTGTATACAATTTTTGTAAAATAGCATGGCCTTATAGATATAGGCGTATTAAAGAATTTAATTATAATTAAAAAAAAACTTTCTAATATGTGATATTAATTGATTATTGTTATTTTTTTTACTATTGTTTTATTTATAAGTTAATACAGTTAGAAATTGAATAGAATCAGTGAGTGACCTGTTTTTGAATATTATATAATTTGTTAAAGTTTACAGATTGGCTCCAGACTGACGGTCTAAAAGACCATAGTTCTACAAATGTTTTTTATATTTATAATATTTGTTTTGTTGTAATATGCTTAAAGAAATAAAAAACAGTTATCTATCTATCTTATCGGCATAGACTAATGACGGCTTTATATACCATTGAATGAATTTGATAGCTAACTGAAGGATAAAAGAGAAAAAATGTTTTTCTTGATGTAATTTTTGTTTTTTATATATTAAGAAAAGTAACATATACGTATAATATGCCGTTAAAAAGAAAAAGATTTTAGAAAAGACATTCTATTATACTGAAAGTTGTAATAAGTAATGTAAAGTGACGAACAGAACATAAATTTTTTTTTTTATTATTTTATTCGTATATATTACAATTTGTCATAATAGAATATAATAATAGTGCTACAGGATCTCATTCATACAATATTTACAATATAAACAAAATGAAAGTCAAATTACATAAAATAAAATCAAAATAAATAAACGTATACAATAACAAAATTTATAGACAAAATAAATACAAATAAATGAAGTTAACAAATAAATAAACAAAACATGTCTCATTCATACCTATGTACAATATTTACAATCAGCTCAGGAACCCCGGACGGGGCTTGTCCCCCCACTTGTGGAAGGACAAGCAGAGCCCAAAGGATCCCAGCGCCTCCCTCTCAGCCGCATCACTGGTGAGAGCCAGCGGAAGCTAAGTGAGGGCGCCACAGCCACAATCACACCGCACATGAGAGGAGAATCTGACCAGTGTCAGAACTCCAGAATAGATGTTTACAATATGTCTCGGGGCCACTGCCGTTTCAACCTTCTAGGAGGGTTGTATGGATGAGTGGAGCTGGATAGGGATTGTGCTAGAGGATTAGGATGATGAATGAGGTTCTGGTGGAATTTAGAAAATTTAGATGGAATCAGGTCTGAAATAAATGGAACATTAAGGTCGTGGTGCAAGGTATAGTTGGATACATAATAAGGAGCATTTACTATTATTCGCAGGACTTTGGATTGAAAGGATTGAATGCGTTTGATGTTAGAACGTTTAGCTGTCCCCCACAGTTCAAGTCCGTAGGTCCAGATTGGCTTCAGTATTGTCTTGTAAAGTAATAATTTGTTGTCAACTGTAAGCTTAGATTTTCTGTTTAGTAGTCTGTATAACTGTCCGAATCGTCTGTTGAGTTCTTTTCGTTTAAGTCTTGTATGTGGGTTCCACGTCAATCTTTTGTCTAGTAGTAAGCCAAGATACCGGACTGTGTCTGAGGAAGGAAGCGGTATGGAATTGAAATGAACCATTGGACAGGATTTGCGTCGAAGTGTGAAGGTGACGTGGGTGCATTTGCTTTCATTAACCTTAATACGCCAAGCATTACACCAGTCCTCGATAAGACAAAGGTGTCTTTGCAAGATTAAGGATGCTATTTCAGGATCGGAATTGGATGATAGGATGGCGGTGTCATCTGCAAATGTTGCCAGAAAGGTGTCAGGATGATTAGGAATATCAGCAGTGTAAAGGATGTAGAGGACGGGTCCCAAGACGCTGCCTTGAGGAACACCGGCCTCAATGGGATAAAAGTTAGAAAATTCTACACCACAGCGAACTCGGAAGGAGCGGTTTGAGAGATAGGATCGTAGAATGAGGTATAGAGACTGGGGTAAATGCGTTTTAAGCTTGAAGAATAATCCGGTGTGCCATACCCGGTCAAAGGCTTGCGCTATGTCCAGAAACGCACCAGAACAATACTCTTTGCATTCAAGGGATGAGGAAATATGGTCTACAACTCGGAGTCCTTGTTGAACAGTGGAATGATGAGCACGGAAACCAAACTGATGGGAAGGAAGATTTTGTGATTCTAATATAGGCAGGATTCGTTTTAGGAGGAGTTTTTCAAAGACTTTTGAGAGGATGGGGAGTAGACTAATAGGTCTGTAAAATGAAGTGTTGCTGGAAGGTTTACCTGGTTTTAGGAAGAGAATGATTGTGGAATGTTTCCACAAGAGAGGAAAATAGGTGGTGCGTAGGATGCAGTTGTAGATATAGGTTAGGAATATAATAGCTTTCTGCGGAAGTTGACGGAGGATCTGGGGGGTAAGGAGATCATGTCCAGGAGATTTACGGAGGGTCAGTTTCTGGAGAAGATATTTAACCTCAGAGGGATTAATAGCTTTAGGAGGTAGGGAAAGAGGTATTGGTGACAAAAGGAAGTCTTGTACTGCTGCGGTATGATTGCTTTGGGATTCCGGGTGAGGAGTGAATACTTTGGAGAGGTGTGTGGCGAATTCCTCGGCTTTATCTTCATCAGACGCAGCCCAGGAGTCATCACCACGCCGGAGAGGATGGGAAACTTGATGAGATTTTAAAATCTTCTTCGTGACATTCCACAGGGAATTGTCACTAGCTGACAGAGAGGAGAGGTAGGAATTAAAGGACTGGGAACGGAAGGTCGCCAACTCCTGCTTCAATTGTCTACAATAGAAGTTATAGGAGCGGCGATCTGTTGGGTGTCGGGTGCGCTGCCATAATGATCTGGCACGGCGTTTTGCATGGATTAGGTCTTTAAGTTGTTGAGGCAAATGGTTTTGGTGAGGAGTTATATTGGAGTGCTTAGGAGAGGAGGCAGTCCAGACAGCTTGCTGAATGGCGGTGGTGAAGGAGTCGATGGAATCGTCAAGGTCTTCTGGGGTTTTGAGGGTCGCTCTGAGGTTAATATTATCGGTCAGGATTTGGCGAAATAGGTTCCAGTTGACAGAGCCTCGGATAAATGACGGTGGGATAGGTTTTGGAATTGGAGTGAGAGATACTTTTAGGATCAGTGGACTATGGTCTGAGGATAGTTCATCAAGTCGAGCTACAGATAAGTTGAGGGAGCCTAATCCGCTGTGAATGAAGAAGTCAAGGATGTCAGGATTTCGGTTGGGATCGGTTGGCCAGTAGGTAGGGGAATCAGGAGGTAGGAGATTGAAATGACGGGAGTTGAGTGCAGACAGCAAATTTCGTCCACGAGAATTCGTGGTTCTCGAACCCCACTGTTGATGCTTGGCATTTAAGTCTGCACCCAGAAGAACATAAAATTAATTTAAAATTTTAAGTTTATGGAATTATTCTTAAATTGATTTTAACAGCCGTGGTAAGTGAAAGTGTGTTGCCCGCACCAGATTTTAAAATATATTTTAGTGAATGGATTCGCGAAACGGTGGAAACGAATGTTTTTCAGATTAAAAAGATCTCACAATATAAATTGTTATCCACAATAATAACTTGAGCTTATGCTGTTTTCGTCTTTCTGCATTAAACTTTACAACTTTGTATTTAAGATACATTTTTTTTTTTAATATCTTCAACATTATCTTATACATCTATATTACTATAGTTAGGTACCAGAAAAAAAAAAAAAAAAAAATTAACCCGAACAATATTTCTGCATTTTTCGCAATCTGTTGGTTATCAAATGTTTTACGCATTGTGTATTTACCCGTTTGTTATCAATGCTAACAACATGCATTGGTCAATTTTTTTCGAATCAATAAAATTAAAGATATTGTACTTTGGAGAAAATTAAAAAACTCGGCATTTGAACCCTGTTAGACTGTTTTAATCAGAATGAAACTTATAATATATTTAGCCAGTTAATTTTTACATCGATTTAGCAAGTTTAATCAAAATCTTAAGAGCCATTATTGGGAAAATTGTAAAAAGGTGCTAAAAGCATGGTATTAATTAGATCTTCGGGTTAGCCAATTTTTGCGTAAAAAAATAACATCTCGGGTGTATTCTTGTCTAAAATATGAAATTTTAGTTTTGTGCGACTTATCGTTTTTGTTTTAGACTTACCACACTCACGCACACACATACCCCAAATTTTTTTCTCGACTTAGTTATTTGGACCGAGGGCCCCCTAAAACGCGTTTTTTTTTCCGTGGAATACTCGAATTCGAAAATTTTCTCGAGCACAATACTATGTATTACCCTTACTATATATTTCAAATTAAGGTAAGTGAAAGTAAAAATTGTTTTTATATTTTCTTTAGAACTTTAATGTTAGACTTTTTTTATGAGAAATTACACTCAACATTTATTCACGTTCTATTTTCACAATATCTAAACACCAATTGGATTTCGTTAATCCCAATGTCGTTTCAGCTTTTCAGGAATTTCCTGATTCATGGGGAACCTGCAGAAGTAATCAAGCCTGTCAGATTTATGATCCAACGTACCATGTTTTTGGCCCATATCCATATTCATTTCAAGTGGTGGGGAGTTTATGTGCTTAGTTATTTACTGGTGAAGGGGAAACAGGCGTACTGAATATTCATAGTTTTGTTTATATTTGAATTTAAATTTGAACAAAATGTCTGCAGTGGAGTTTTATTATTTAAATTATTTATTCTTAAGCGTTTTATTCTATTTTATATGATACAAAATTGCTCTATGATCTATATCGATTAGTGTGCAAACCACTAATATAAAATTTCCCTAATTGAATAAAATTAAAAAAAAAAAAAATCGAATAATAAAATTCATTAAAGAGTACATAAGAATTTATTTATTTTTACGACAGTAAAGTTTAGTTTTGTATCAGTTGATATCTAAATTAAAATTTGAAAAAAATGTCTGCAGTAGAAATGTTTTCGTTTTTTAATTATTACTATTTATTCTTTTGTCTTGTTTTTATTTTATATGAAATAAAGTAGCTCTTGGGTTTCTTTTATTAATACCTGCTTCTTATTAGCGTAAAGAATACAACATTGTATAATTTTCATAATAAAATATAAAATCATTAACAAACCTGGTTAACGAGTATATTTCAAAATAGATAGAATAATCAAGTGTAAAAGGATATGAAAAGATAGTAAAACGTATCAAGACCTTAAAAAGTCTTCATAAAATATTCATAATAATTTACTTGTTTGAATCAACAAAATAAAAGTTCTGAAACACTGTAGGAGTAGACTTACTTTGAATAAAACTTTGGTTTTAAATGTGAAAACCATTTTTTGTGAAAGTAATAATTTACTATATATATATATAAACAGATGTCGTTAAATTCGGTAAAACATAGGCTAGATTCATTAGTGGAACGAATTTGTATCGTGAAAAGAAAATATTATAAATAAATAGTACTAAAAACAGTACTTAAATACGCCAAAATATCCCAATATTTTTTTAATGTCATTATAATCGTTCATATATTTCTAGAAGACGAATTATGCGATCCATTTTTCCAATTATTTTTTCTATTTTTTTATGAAACACTTCCGTATATATTAGGTTGTCCGAAAAGTTGATAGAGATTTTAAAAATAAAATTTACCTTTTATTTTTTCTACTACAAATGAATCACAGAGCTATTGTTTATTTTTATGCCTTTAGTCAAAACGGACCTTTAATTGTTCTTCAGGAGTAAGGAGAGTGATTTTTAGAAAAAATGGATAATGGACCTTCCAAGCCGTTGGGAAAGGGTAATCGCTGACGGTGGTAACTATTTTGTACATTAAATAAGTACTGTGGATATAATTAACGTTTTGACCCACAATGGGGATCGAAACGTTGGCAAACAATAAAATAGTTGAAACTATTTAGTTGTTTCATTTAATGACCGCCACCCGGACTAATTCCTTCCAGTAAATAAGTACATTTTAAGCTTTTCATAAATTTTAATTTTTGTCCAAACTTCTCGACGAACTTTCCGGACAACCCAATATATACATAAACAATGTTAATAATAAGGATTGTTATGTAAGTTATTATAAGTTCTCAGATCTTGTGTGTTCAGGATTTGTATCATTCCGTATTGTGTAGTTCTGAGTTTATTTTTAGTTCTGTGAGCTAATGCCTGGAATATATATATATGCAATAGATGTCGTTTGTTAGACTATTGTCATTGTCGATTCCGATCGCTTATTAAGTCAGTACTGACAGAATATTAAATCCGCTATGACTGTATCCTAGAAATAAAACGGCAAATGCATTGTTCTCGGATCTCTATTTGTCATTGATAAATTATTGGATAAAAAGGTGATCTAGTGAATATTAATAGATGTCGATATTTCTATTGACATGTATCATAAAAACCCTTGAATTGTTTTAATGAATAATAAAACTGACACCTCCTCCCCTAGCGTCAAGTGTCAGAAGTAATCCCCAGATGTGGAGCGGTGACGATGCCCCTGATACGGCTGTCAACTCAAGATAATCCTTTGGGTTCATTTTTTAAAATATTTTTTTTATGGCACTTGTCCTCATTGGTTTTTTCCTCAACGCCTCCCGTCATCAGTTTTAACAATTTATTTTAAAAGTTGACTGTCCCGACCCCTTTGGTGATAATCAGTAAAAAAGTATGAGATAAGGTTTTTCTTCGCCGACTCTGAGGAGCCCGCCCTACAGCTGTCATTAATTATCTTTAGATTAAGTAGTTTTAGATTCTTGACTATAAACTATTTAGTTAATTAACACTAACATTAAATTATTATCATTTATTTTTGTTTTCATTGTATCAATAGAGGAAAAAGTATATCCAGGTCATTATTTTGAAAAATCCGGTGCGGGCAATACTATTACAATATAAAATTACGTAAAAAATTATGCTTGCTTTTTTTCTCTTTTAGTTGTCATCGAATTCGTTCAACCTGTATATTTAGCCATATTTATCGATGCTGATAAAATGGTATGGTTAATTTTTATGAATCTGCAAAATTAAAAGTAACTAAGAGGTAGAAAAAAAAATCTATATTTAAGTCCTTTCAGACTATAAAACTAAATGAGTTTAATTAAATTTTACATTATTATACCGAGTTTAATCAAAATCGTTAGAGCCGTTTTTGAAAAAGTAAAAAAATTCTTCGTATAAACTGGCTCTGGGACGCCGATTTTGATAAATCAGTTGCTGGAACATATCAGGCTCATACGCTTCTTAAATATGAACTTTCAGTTTTATAAAACTTCGAGCTTATCACAATTCTTTTGCTTGATATTTATATATATGTATATATTTTTGGGCACTCGAGATTTTTTTTTCTGTAATATAGTTGAATATTACAATTTTGAATGTATCCTTTTTAGTTTAATTAGAAACAAATTGGCTGTTAGTTGATCAATTTTAATTATTTAAATTGTCATTGGTACCAAAATAGTTCTCCATACTGTGTCATTATTTTCAGGATTACTCTGATTTTTGTTGTTTCTTTGCTTTGTACAACGAAATTCCAAAATGTTAAGTATCAAAAACTTTACTGAACCCTTACTTATTAATTCATTATAGTTTCTTTTTATCTTTAATTCTTGAAGTTCTATTAAATACTTTTCTAAAAATATTTCTGTATTCATATAAAAAAAAAAAAAAAAATTATTTTGGTTTCAATTTCTTATATTGTTGAGTATAGTTATAATAAATAAATGATTTAGAGCTTTCTCTTCTTTTTATTATTTATTTATTATTACATTAAAAAATCACTTAAAACGTTTCGAGGTCCAAAATGCCTCATCTTCAGAATTAAAATTTTCCGTATTGAATTAATATAGGTAAACTTTTACTACATATCTTTATTAATATATGTCAACTATGGTCATCATAATAATTTGGTCTCTAATTTAGCTATATATATATATATATTTATTTATTTTTTTTGGTCTCATTCATACTTGCTGGTCTAAGCTGTTGCAAATATTTAAACAAGTAGATATGTGTGATGTTGAAATTAATAGTAATTAATTTGCGACCAAATTATTATGATGACAATAGTTGACATATAGAAATAAAGATATGTAATAAAATATGACCTATAATAATTCAATATGGAAAATTTCGATTCTGAAGATGAGGCATTTGGGACCAACGTTGTAAATGATTTAATAATGTAATAATAAATAAAAAGAAAAAGAAAAGAAATTGTATTTAGTAAAAAATTGTATTTTCGATTTGCTGAATGCATTACTGTGATTAAAAACGCTTAGTAAAGATCTCATAGATATATTATGCTGTTTCTCATGAGGTATGTACTCATTGTAAGTAAACACCTCTTGTATAGGTTTGCTATGCATTTATAATCTATTAGTTAGCAACACTTGCTCAATACATCATACAAATAAATGTAAAAGAATACCTGCTACGCGTTGCATTCCTTATGCAGCTAAAACAAACAACTAATCTTAAAATCTAAGCACAAAAGGCAAAGCTACAAGCGAAACACATTAGTCGACACAAGATAAAACCACATTAGCGTTAATCCGAATGGGAATTGTCCAGTGTTAACATGCGGATTAACCTCACATGCTGCAGTCAAGGTTCTTTTATCTGTCCGATATTTAAACGGCATTCCCCGCGTTCCAGGCTTATTTGCATTTGAAATACTTTAACCATTATTGTTTCTTCCAATGAAAAACTTTTAAAATCTATTATGTTTCTAAATGAATTATGCATATAACGAATTGTAAGACTTTTCCAACTTATAAGTTGGCGTAGCCCATAATTAGAAATAATTCGAAGAATCCTTGAATTCATAGTCTATTGAACATTACTTTTTTTGTTAACTGGTTTATAAATATTACTCTGAAGCCCAATTTATATATTATGTAAATGTTATTCTAAAGGGCTTGTCCCAGAATATTAAAAAAATTATTTATTTATTTACTTATTAAACAACAACAATGAATAAACGAAACCTTTTAGACGTTAAAAAAAAATGGATTATATCTTTAAAAGTTAAGTTATCCACGCTTAGAGTGTTTCTCTTCATTTTTATTTTCATGTATTTTATAATGAAGCAGCATAATTACTTGTTGTATTAAAATATACAGTTGTTATCCACAAAAATAGTTATAAAATTTTTTTGGGGGCTTTGATATAATACAAATACTTGGACCTGTGGCCGGCAAACTTATTAGCCATAGAGCCAAATGTAAAAATTGCAAACATTTAAAAAAAAAAATCCTAATAAACTTTTATTACACTAATTAAGTAGTACACTAAATTTCATACTTATATTTTATATTTATAATGTGCTTGCTTCTTCTTGGAAAGTTTGAGTAAGCCAGGTTTGTATGTTGTTTGTTTTAATTTTAGGCATGATTCCAAGTTTTCATCAATAAGACGACTTCATGGTTTATTCTTGATAATGTTAATGCTTGTAAAAGATTGTTCGCTTATATATGTAGAACCGAAAAGGGAAAGAAAGCAAACGCGAGATTTTTCAGCTGATCTTAAGAGTCATGAATACTATTCCACGCATTGAAAATAATCATTTTTTTCTTACCAGGATTTTTTTTTTTTTTTTATTGAAAATATTATTGCGCCTTCCGTGGATATTTTTGCCAGAGCCGCACTTTGCTTGGAGCCAATGAGTCGACCACTGACTCAGACGACCTGTAATAGACTTAAACAACTCAAAAGAAATATGAATATTTTTAAAATTTCTTCTATTCTAAAAAGGTTACAGTCACATTAAAAAAAAAAAAATCTATTTGAAACAGTTCAATTTAGTATACACCTAATCGAGTTAATTATAAATTTATTACTAAAAATGTCCTAATTTTTTTTTAATCAGCTCACATTATTGAGGTTATAAAATAATAATGAATATTAAAAAAAAAAAAAAAAAAAATTCTGCTTGTCCTTCCTCAAGTGGGGGGAAAAGCCCCGTTCGGGGTTCCCTAGCTGATTGTAAATATTGTACATACGTATGAATGTGACATGTTTTGTTTATTTATTTGTCAATTTAATTTATTTGTATTTATTTTATCTACAAATTTTGTTATTGTATACGTTTATTTAGTTTGGTTTCATTTTATGTTTTTTTCTTTTTGTTTATATTGTAAATATTGTATGAATGTGATCCTTTAGCGATATTATTATTGTCCATTGTGACAAATTGTGTTACATACGAATAAAAAACTATAAACTAAAAAAAAAATTAAGTTTATTATTAAGTTATTTCACCTCTCTCTTTCTTTTTTATTCGAAATACTGCAGTTATGTCTAATACAAAGGTTTAAAAAATAATTATTGTTAAAATTTTGCTAAAAATGAATAAAAGTTAAATAAAACGTGTCTGTATGTACTATTATTAGTAATCTATGTTGGAATAAATTAATAATTAAACTCTAATGGTCTTATTGCCTATTATTAGTGCATGCTGATAAGACTAATACATTATTGGAATTGTCTGTTCTTTTTATTTTATTTTTTTTATTTATTGCAATTTACAACTGTATTATCGAATTAAACTAGAATATTTGAGTAAAAATATAAAAGCATGAGACACATGTAGTCAAGCTTTTCAGTGGCAGCTCTCTAAAAATATTCTAACTAGAAGTTCTCGGGGACATCTTCTTTTCAGAAACCACCGGATTATCAGTAGTGAAAGAGGAAGAAAGCATTGAAATTAGTGAGTTAGAGTAGGAATCGAGTTCGTCATGAAAGGAATGTTATCTGGTACGATCAAATCACCAAAAAAAAAAGTCTTTACGGATCTGTTTATTCGTTGCAATGTAAGGAGCGTTAAGGATTTTAAGAAGGGTTTTGTAGTGTAGGGATTAGATACGAGAAGAATTCGATGGTTTAGTTGAGTCTCAAAGTTCAACTCCGTCAGGCCAAATCGGCCTTTTGATACTCATGTAGTCTACATGATGTAGATGAGCCTTTTGTATGTAAGCGGAGGATTAAAACGTGATTATTAGTTAGTGACTGTTTTTAAAATCAAAATATACCTAATCAATTTGTTTTCAGATTTACGAATATTTTTTTCATTCTGTAAGACTAAGATAGGTTTTCTAAAAGGGAGACCTAATTTTATTTGCTAAAGCCAAATCCTATTAAACTTCAACGGTTCTATTGTACATTGCTTATATTTATATATTTTTAATAATAATCCTTTGAATTATTTTAAATAAATAACCTCTGTAAACATCTATATTGCATGTGACTTCCGATCCTGTATCGTTGGCCTTCTTTGGGGTTCAATAATTCCATTTAATTTTAATTCGATCCCTCGAATTATTTTCTTAATTTAGTTATAGGCTTTGAAGTTTAGTCGGACCTAGATGCTAGTTTATTCATTCTAGAAGTTGGCTATCCAATTACTATGACTCATTCATGTTAATTCTTATAATACATGTAGCAGCATGTTCGTATTTTTTTCTATGTTTAATTGGAACCATTCAGTAGCGTTGCATCTTTAATCTGTACTGATAAATTTATATATTCTTCTCTAAACATACGCAATATGTATTCCAAATTTCACCGAAGTCGGTCGAACGTTACTTCCCTCCCTCAAAAGAGATAGTATGAACGCGGACTTGTACATTACTCTGTATAAAAAAATGTAGGTATTCAGCTATACATCTGTTGTATATTACAATTTCTGCAATATTATTCAGCACGTTTCTGCTAATAAATAATACTTGCAAATGAAAATTATAAATGTATCTAGTTCTGAGGAAGACCCTTTCAAAAACCTTCCTGTCAGGTGTGTATATATTATGTCAATTTCCTATCGCCTTGTAATGAATGACAGCGTCAGGAAGTTTTCCTCTGTATGAAGTGACATCCAACAGGTTGTTTGTGTAAGATATGAAGTGATACGGTTGAGACTGTTTTAAAATAGCCCATTATTATTACATAAAATGTTTAATTAAATACTCTTAATGGACTTAGCAGCATTGTTAAGTGACCATTTCTTAGGCCAACGAATAAAAAACAAAACAATATTATGTGGTATATTTACTTTTTTAATTTACTCAACATTCAGAATGTTGGGAAGTTAGTACATATATATATATATATATATATATATATATATATATATATATATATATATATATATATATATATATATATATATATAAAATTAACTTTTACGAAATTACCAACATTCATGATGCTGGTAAGGTAATGTTCTATATATTAACGAGTAAATAAAGAAAAAAAAATGCACTTGAAAATATGCTTTGGAAAGTATACTTAATACATAATAAAATTAATTATTTGGTAAAAATTGATAGTTATACGAAGAAATAAATAAATAAGAACATAAGAGTATAATATTATCAAAATATAAATAAAATTCGCAACCATTTTGAAGTTACGAAAAAGAAAATTTCCACCAAACTGACCCCTTTGTTTCATTAATTTTTAAGAAGGAAATTAAAAAAAAATATATAACAAATTCTAGAGCTCAATGTAGTATGACGCCCAGAGATAAAAGTATTTTTGCTGTAGGGAAGTTTTGTTTTGTATTGGCAATATTGGCTTTACAAAATAATTCATGGCACTACGTGTTGGTTATTAGAATGCTTACTGAACTAAATCATTCTCCAAATATATTATGTTGACAAGTGATGTATGACTTGATTGAAATTAAGGACTTAAGTGGTCGGTAACTTAATTGAAATAATTGGGCGATAACCCGAGTAATCTAATTGTATATAGCTGTTTCAACATAAAATTATGTATTTTTCTCACTTCTATTACATGGCAGCTTGTACGTTGTGGGGACTATATTTCATCCTCTATCTTCACAATGCCTGACCTAACATTATATGTTAGCTAAAAAATAAGGGCGAAAACATCAAATGAAGTGTAGCAAGGAGGAATAGCATGACAGAAATAAATATATTCGGAATAAATTCCGCTTGAACAAAGACTGCTATTGTGTTGGTAGTGTGTTAGCTTATCGACTCCTACCTGTGCACACTTGTCGTGAGATTATTCCCCTCGCATGTCTATATATATTAAGTTATTTAAATAAAGTTTTCCTTGTAATCTGAGGAATTCTTCAAGCGAGTTGTTAAACCGTCGCAATATTTTCATCAGAAAATTCTTTGTATTTAAGATAAGGCGTGATGAATCGGCCCTCTGGCGTTGGTGTATTTAAACGTTTGTTTTTCCCACACAGAATGGGGTAAAATTTAAATCATGAATGCTACATAGGTATTTATGTCACTGGCTGTTTATGCTTTTAATTTGTATTCATCTGATACTTAGCATAACTGCTGACGTCCTTGAATTTTGAAATTTCTGTCGTAAACTAACTCGTATTTCCTCTTTGATTATTCAGTGTAGCTATTGGTATATCTAATGTTATTTCCTTTTGTACATAAGTGGCATACCTAGGTTCGAAAAAAACAAACAACAGCTCCATTTTAAATTTTTGATCAAATTAGTATAATTACTTAGGTATAATAATGTACCTATTTATCGAACTAAAATCCCTTCTTCACTCTTAAAAATTACAATAAAGGAGATTAAAATAAATTATATTACTTAAATAAATTGATAATAATACTAAAAAATTAAATAATATTTGAATAAAACTTGCATTATACATTTATTTATTGAATAAATGAATCATTAAATGCTTTATTTTACTATTAAAATATATTATTAATGTTTCTTTAACATTACCTACTTATCACTATATGATATCTGGTTTAATAATATTTACCAAAATCTTTATAATTTACTATAGAGATCAGTAATTGAAATAGTTGATTAGCAATATTCTGTATTTCAAAGCTTAATCTATATATTTGGCCAGTTTAACCCAATTCGTCTCATCTAATATAGTTATAAGTTCTTCCTGGTTTAGTAGCTCCTTGCCTAAAACATTCTTTTCTGAACTCTTTTAGAACAGAGCAAATTCTTAAAAACTGAGAAATATTCTCTTTTAATTATGTTATTGATAGTGATCTTTACCAAACTATATCAGTTAAGTGGCGGCGATGTTATCAGTCAAAGATCTAATCATCTAATTATCTAAGAATACTAGATGTTATCTCGTTCGTAGCCCTGGAGAAGACCTACAATTTTGGCTGAAACGTCGGCACGTAAATAAATGAGGTTGTCTTATTGGTGTTTTCTTGGTGACCGCAGCTCCAACCTACTTCTCCATCATATAATTTCAATGGTCATATAGTCAGCAAAACCTCGAAAATCATATATAATGCAGTTAAAATATTTTTGAGAAAATAAACATCCCATAAACTGGTTTAAAATACATAAATACACACACACACACACACATACACACACACACATACACACACACACACACATATATATATATATATATATATATATATATATATATATATATATATATATGCAAAAAACGATTCATGACTAATTATTAGTGTAAACATTTAAAAAAAAAAAACTTAATGTTAAGTAGCATTTTCTCATCAGGGGGAAGATGGTAGGGTTAAGGAGGGAAAGAGTAGAAAATTTATGGCCTCAGAAATATCTGCACCGAATCCTTTGAGAAGTTAAGGTAAAGTTCTGAAGCTTTTATCTCTTTCCTTGGAGTTATGTTTAAATGGATTTCTGATGGGTATCGGACCACGTGGCCTCATCTCACGCCAGCCAAAACTTGGGGCCAAATGGCGCGAAAAATCCACTAAACTCGACTACGGAAGTCTTGTGATACTTTTTCCCGCTCTTTTAAACCTCCCTGTTCAACTTAGAGCAACTCCAGTCTAACTGACATTTGTGAACTGTCAGTGTCTCTTATTTCGAAGTTTCTGTAGTCCATTTTCTATTTGACAGCTTCAGCCAATCTGATTATTAGGTCCTTGCTAATCCTCTCATTTTGCACCGGTATTTCTTCGGTTTGTTTTCACTGTCACAATTATTTTTACAATTAAAATGATTAGTAATATTTTTTCATTAGATTATTTTGTATCTTGTTTTGATTAGAAAAAGCTTTCAGCTCTTATTTAAACCCGTTTACAGATATACTGTATTTCAAAAGATATATTAGTGTATTTCTTTATAATACGGTGGGATTTTGGTTTTTAATTGCTAAACAAAAAAAAATATATATATTCGAGCAACACATCACTTTTACTTACCTCGGTAAACAACTGTTAAATGAAATAGAGTTCTGAAAGGTATAAAAGAATGGTATTAAGTTTCGATGGAAACATACGTTTCATCAAATTATATAAAAATATATAATTTTTACGTTCAATAATCATTAAATTTATTGGTCAGTTTACATTACCTTCTACAACTCTTTACATAAGATTAAAAAAAAAAATTTCTAAAATCTGTAGTGTTTTAACGATATATTATACATCTACATTATTCATGTTTTCGGGGGAAAAAAATTAACTGTTATAGCTGATATAGCAATAGCTATATAAATCCGTTTAACTTGTATTTTTATTCGTTTTTTATCAATGCTAATACAGTGATATAGCTAGTTTTATGGAACCTACCAAATTAAATATACTCATTTTCGCAAGTTGGTTGTATACTTCGTTCTCCGACACTTGTAGGTTTTAATTATGTGTATAGACTAAATTAAATAATTGATTATTCTGTTTGACGTTGTCGAAGAAAATTTTATTTTCCATTGTTCCTGATAACGATCTCTGAACTACCGACTGCCTTTGCTATCTTTTTCAATACATAATGGTTTTGATTAATTAATTATGTACCTTATTCCATTA
The DNA here is from genome assembly GCA_023052935.1 of Piezodorus guildinii. Classification (NCBI taxonomy): domain Eukaryota; kingdom Metazoa; phylum Arthropoda; class Insecta; order Hemiptera; family Pentatomidae; genus Piezodorus; species Piezodorus guildinii. Next base: position 118,219,564 of record CM041294.1, on the reverse strand, counting down.
ATTGGATTTAAATATTAATAAATACATTAAGAAAAAAAAGTGGCAAACTGTAATTTGATTAACAATTTGATTGCGCTAGTAAATCCGGTTCAATTAGCCTTATGACCTCGTTAGTTACAGATTGTAAATTGCACTTAATTACTGCGCGCTGCTTAAGTAAGCTCACCCATTATTTACAGTTTTTATCTTTCTTTCTTTCCAATAGTTATTTACATATTTAATCACTTTGTTATTTTTATGGTTTTATAGTTGGCGCCATGCTAATAAAATTATAGACCAAGAGAAAGAAATAAGAATGTAAATGGGAAATATGTAAATTAAAATTACTTACTTTTCTTATTTCAATTTGCATAGTCTTAGTCTCTTGGATATTTCTTATGAACGCTTTGAGTTTATGGTCATTTAAAATATGTATACCAAAGGAATCTGGATTATGAAGTCATCGATTAAACCAATTAAGAAGCAATAAAAACAAATAGGACTTAGTAGTTTCTGATATTCACTATAATATTAAATAAAATTGTTTCTATCTATTCTAAGTAATAGGGCATAAACTGATATGGATATTATTTTACATAAAAGTTTTATATTATTTAATCTAAAACATATTTTTCCAAGCCAAACTGAATATAATTCTTTAAAATTTGTTCGTCTCTAACAACCGAGGTATATATAAGTCGAGTGTTGCCCGCACCGGATTTTTTGGTGATCACTGTTATTTAACAGGCTCACGCCGGCGCCGTCCACCGGTGGCCCACACTTGTCTCGTGGGGTGGCGCGCATCAACAGTGGCTCGCTGTAGTCTTTATCCAGTGGTACGCATTCGATTGTAGTATTATACACTGAAAATTAAAATAATGAAAAATTAACGTTTATTTATTATAAAAATACAGTTTCAGACACAGCCACAGAATATTATAAAAGATTTCACGACAGTCTTAATTACAACATGAAACCATCGGTCCAAACACTTAAATCCAACACCAACCCGTACAACCACCCCTTTTCAGGCTTTTGCCTAGAGATGTCTTGATTTAATCTAATTTTTCGGAAGTCAACATATTGGCTTATTGCAAAATGTTTGGCAGATGGCAAATAGCAATTTGGAGAAACAAAAAAAAAATGTAAATAAATACAAAATAAATAATTTATTATAAACAATTATTATGAAGATAAAAGTGGCCTAATCAGAGAGCCGCCTCACAGCAAAGAAAATTTATATTAGCGCCGGCGTGAACTGGCTAGTAAAAATAGGTTTCGGTGAGAGAACCAGTGCTAATAATGGAGAAATTTAATTTACTGAAATAAGTATTTTCTTAGCGGTTTCTCATTAATGTTTATTTTTCAATTTTCAGGGCCTTAATGGCAAGTTTAATACTGTGGCATTGTTTAATACAAAAAATTGATGATTTTTAGTATAAAATTAAGCGAGAACCTTAAAAAAGCTCTCATAAATATTAAACCCTGGATTAACTGACCATATATATTCAGCTCCAACGTTTTAATGATGTGATGTAAGAGACATATAGAATGTCTAACCTAAGAATTAAACGAAGCTTCTAAAATCAATCAAGGAGATGGGTATGGGAGGCTGTGACTGGCGCTTGGAGAAATCTGACATCCGATGACTACCAATCAGGAGAAAACGGAGGAAAGTTAAGGACCATTAAATAAATATGAATAATTATTTTGTTTTCTCTTCGGACTCTCCTGGAACTCAACCTGTAGGTTAGAAACTTAAAAGAGAAACACTTCAATTCTTAAGTACGCAATTAGATTAGTCTATAGTATCTTTGAATATAAAATACTTTAAATCCAATTAGACGATTAGTCATTACTAAACCAATTACATTAAAAATTAAATTAAATTGTATATTATTTAGGTCGTCTCATAATTTTATCTTCATATTGTGAGAGCAGATACTAGACATTAAGTGGAACAAAAAAGTATACGGGTCAATCCATTCGAAATCGTCCAAACCTTGCCGCTCTACATTTTTGATTTATGTGATTTTTTGACCAGTTATTCTCTATCCTTTCGTGAATAAAAAACTATAAATAAATTTTTTTTTAAGCCAATACTTTTAGTGTGGCAGCCGTTTAAACTCAGCTTCACGGCAAAAACATGTGATGAAAACTATATTATCTTGTTACTATTTATAATTAACAGCTAAATATGTACGTTGAGCGAATTTGATCAACAACTAAAGGAGAAAACTGAACAAATATTTTTTTATGCTTTTTTTTGCGTTTTTAAACACAACAATAGTAATATAGATGCTTATATACCGTTGGATAGGTAAAGATTTTAGAAAAAATATTATCTGATTCATAAAACTGTTTTTTGTGTTTCCGAAAAGGAAAACTCATGTTGACCGTGCTGCAATATGGGGGCTTGTCAATGAAGCACAGGGCGCCAATTTTGTTTTTTAACATAAGAACAGTAATATAGACGTATAATATACCATTTGAAAGAGAAATACTTTAGATAATATATTATCTTATACACAAGCTTGTAAAATTGAATAAAGAGTGATAAAAAGCCGATAAAATTAACTGATTATTTTAGATAATAATATCATATTTTGAATAAAACACATGTTTCTATATTAATTCAATTTAATTAATTCTTTAATGGTTTCACTCATTTTTATCTCTAACTGCATTTTGAAATTCTTTAATCGATTTTAAAAACGGAGGTAAGTGAAAGTCGTGTGTTGCCCGTGCCACATTTTTTATATTCGGAAGGGAGATAGTTCTGAGATTAGAAAAAAAAAACAATTAGTTTTAACTATTTAATATAATGTTTCTTTTATATTTAATTTCACGCTAACTAATGACCTCACACATAGGACTTTTAATTTAATACACAGTTTAATGATTATAAGAAAAACGTATGTGTGTTATTTTTTAAAAATTATTATTGTTCTTCTATTTATTTTTTTAAATTCCCGCTTGTTCTATTTCAATTTGTACAATTATTTGGATAAAGTACCTTTTATTGAAAGGATTTTTTTTCTTAATTTAATCTATCGATATGTTGTGTATTTTTAAAAAAATAATCTTACATACCAGGTTTCCTTCATTAATGTTATCGTTATTTTAAGTTTTTTCTTTATTATACTCTTTTCTGAATATTTTATTTAGGACCAGAACAAAATACTTATGTTCTTGTGTGTTCATTGTTATTTTGTAATTTATATCAATCTAAAGTACATTGATTGAATCGAAGCGAGCATCATTAATATTATCTCTATATTTAAAAAAGTGACTGGAGATTTTTTAATGTCTGTCTGATCCGATTCAATTGTATGCGGGTGGAAGTTACCACTTTAGTTTTAGAGACCCGTTGAACATTCATTTAACTAAGAACAATTTAAAGGTATAAATTTTCCTCAGAGAGCTATAATAATAATAATAATAATATTTATTTTTTATATATTCTGTGAGGGTATGCGGCTGATTTTCATTATTTAAAAGTTTGGTTTAACGTTGAATGTGGTATATCCAAAACGTTAATTAAAAAAGTTTGTTGAATAAATACATACAGTCAATAAGAAAAAATATATATTTTTAAAAATTCGTTGTTTATTCTCTTGGAGCTGTTAATGTTTTTACACTTTGAACGTTTAATTTATAAATTTAGACCATATTCCCCACCCAAAGTTAATCTATCATTGGTATTTACGACTTAACAGCTCACGTTCAGGTTTTTCTGGCACATATCCATGCCCATTCAGAGTTGTGGATGGTTTATGTATTGTGTTGTATGGACTGGAATGGAAAGGGGAGAAGTTTTTCTCTTAAGCGAAATGTACCGTTGTTTTTCTTTAAAAAAAAAATGAATGAGAAAAGGGTACTAATGTCGGACATTTATAAAAAAAAAATTTAGGAACGGAAATTATTTTGTTCATTTCTTATAAAAGTTAAGTGGTTAAACCTACAGAGGAGACTAAACTTATAAATAACTCGTTTCTTTATTTAAACTCCTATAATTCTATCCTTTTTCCCCCGATTTCCAGCGTGAGCTGGATTGTTTTCCATAAAATCGTTAAGTTGTAGTTGTCGAGTCATTGACATGGTGTTAATGTACAAAAAGTGGCCTTAGATAACACGGCTAAAGTTAGATATCTATATTTAGGGGGATCGTTTTCAGCTGCTGCCTGTATAGTGTTATTATGAAATAGGCTCCGCTTAATGCGTCTTAAAAAGTCATCACTAAAAATAAGTACTGGGATCTTCTTTGAAGTCGTTTGTTTATTAATATTTTAATTTAGTTATAACTTCCTATAATTTGACATTAGCAATGATTAACGTTGGGCAATGATCAAATCAAAATTATATAAATCAAAAATAAAAAAAACAAAATAAGTAATTAACATAAACAGTTTAGTAGAAGAATATTTTTACTTCCAAGCATATTATAATTTTTAAAAATATTATAATTAATTCTTCATATTAATATTCGTATAATCAGTGTTTGAGAAAATAGCTATTTTCTCCTGCGTACCCCATTGTTAGCAATTGAGACGTTGATTTCCAAAAGGTACTATATCCATTCTAGAAAATTTTACAGGAAGCACGAAAATCCCTCATTACTATATTATTAAACTAGCTAATTTGGGTCTTTTTCATTAAAATTTAGAATTATTTTTTACTATAATAATAACATCATATTAAAGTTATGAAATAATTTTTTTTAGAATGATTTGGAACAAAAATAAATGCGTAATTAGTACTTTTAGTAAATAATAGCATTTCTATATCGCGTTTTTTAAGGACTTGAGAGTTCATTAGATAAAATCAAATAGAAGATTTAAATAAAACTAAATGATGAGAATACAAATATGTAAAAAAAATCAATTTTGTAAAAAATGCCCTTTAGTACCTTTTGGAAATCAACGTCTCAATTGTTTTGTAATGATGGTTAATAGCTTTAAAACTTTTGATTAACCAAAATCGCTTAAAATAAACAACACTGTTATGCATTTATTCTTCAACAAAAACATATTTTAATTATCTGATAAGGCTGATATGGGTAACATATGTTATTTCTAGTTCTCTGACCTTCCGTTTAGTCTTAGTATTTCGTCCGAAACATTGGCTGACGCTGTCAAACTAGTACATCAATAATTTACAAAAAAAAAGTTACTGGGTTTCCCCTGTGTTGTAGCCATCTTTGCCCATGGAAGTTCAAACTCAGTAGAGATTGCTCTGGAATGCTTTAAGGGGAATAAAAATTATTGGTTGTCTCATCCTGCCGAGGGGGCATAACCTGGTGGTCCAGTGTCTGTGCGATGTCAGGTAGCCGTTAAAGATCCCTATTCTAATTAAACCGGGATAGGTACAATTTAGTGCTCTCACTGTAGCATAGTCCGGTTGGCCAAAGAAGCATAAGATGACATTAAATATATAAATAAATAACATATTTAAACTCTACATGGTTACATGAAATAACTTTCTTTTTTATTTTTATTTATTGCGAAATATTACAATTTGTTACATAATGAACAGTAGTAATAGTGATAGTGACACATTCATACAATATATACAGAATAATGATAAAGTTTTTTTTTTTTTTTTTTTAAACATATTTATTGATATTTACAACTGTATTATTATATACAACAAGTAAATGTGATGGACATAGTAAACTGACATGAGTTACATGAAGAGACGCTACCCATTGGCAGCACTCTAAAAGTATTTTAAACTAGAAGGTCTCGAGGCCATCTTCTTTTCAGACGCCTCGGGGGATTGTCAGGAATGGAAGAGGATGACAGAATAGAAACTAGTGGATTAGAGTGGAAATGGAGTTTTTCATGGAATGATTGATACCTGGTTCGTGCTAATTCAGAAACATATGGGACATTAAGGTCTTTATGGATGAGCTTATTCGTGACAAAGTAAGGAGCGTTAAGGATTTTACGAAGGATTTTGGATTGTAAGGATTGGATACGAGAAGAATTCAATGGTTTAGTAGAGCCCCATAGCTCTATTCCGTAAGTCCATATCGGTCTTATGATGGTCATATAAATAAGTCTTTTGTAATTAAGTGGTAGGTTGGAACGTTTATCCAGTAAGTGTTGAAGTAGTCGAAAACGTCGGGCAGTTTCTTGTCGTTTCAGTCTTGTATGGGGATTCCAAGTTAGACGTTTGTCAAGGTGGAGTCCTAGATATCGAATCTGTTCAACAGGGGCTAGTGGAGTGTCATTAAAGGATACTGTAGGGCAGGAAGTCATGGGTTTACGACGAAGGGTAAATGTTATCTGGTGGGATTTGTTAGAATTAATTTTAATCCTCCAATTCTGACACCATACTTCAAGGTCTCGGATGTGGGATTGAAGAGTGTGGGAGGCTATAACAGGATCATTATATACTGATAGCACACACGTGTCATCAGCATAGGTCGAAAGGAAAGTGTTTGGATGGGTTGGGATATCAGCTGTATAGACTGTATAAAGAACGGGTCCTAGGATGCTGCCTTGAGGAACACCAGCAGATTGAGAAAACAGAGAGGAATAGGAACTATTGTGATTTATTTTAAAAGATCTATCAGCGAGGTAGGATTGGATAATTAGAAAATAGGTAGGAGGGAGGAATAGACGGAGCTTGTAAAGCAATCCCGGGTGCCAGACTCGGTCAAAGGCCTGTTCTACATCGAGAAAGGCTCCCGTGCAGTACAATCCGCGCTCCAACGCAGAGGAGACAACGTCCACCACACGATGGCATTGCTGGATAGTGGAGTGAGATGTACGGAATCCGAATTGGTGATCTGGAATAATATGATGGGAATCAAGGATTGGGTATATACGTTTCAGAAGGAGTTTTTCCATAATTTTACCCATAATACATAAAAGAGATATGGGACGGTAGGAAGATGGATTTTCAGGTGGCTTTTTGGGTTTAGGAATCATTTTTACTATGGATAATTTCCAGGAGGCAGGAAAATAAGCAGTACGGAGAACGGCATTGTAGATGTAGGTGAGGAATAGGATGGCTTTTTGAGGGAGATGTTTTAAGATATGGGAAGTGATTTGGTCATGGCCAGGAGCTTTTCGAGCAGGTAATCTATGAATGATATTGGATATTTCTGAAGGATGGAAAGCTTTAGGTGGAAGGGTCATTTGGAGGGGAATAAATAAGTCTTCTTCTATCCTTTCGAGGTGATTGGGATTAAGGATATCTGGATGTGGAGTATAAGTATTGTAAAGATGTTGTCCGAATAACTGCGCTTTCTCTTTGTCAGTTCTTGTCCAGGTTTGGTTTTCAGTCAGGGTGGGTGGTTACAGTCTTTGAACTTAAGAATTTTTTTGTGGTTGTCCATAATGATTTGTCTGTTGTAGTAAGATTTTCAGTAAAGCTCAGTAAATGTTGAATTTTGTATGTTTTTATTTCTGACTTGAGTTTGTTAGTTAGTTTGGTATAGTAAGTTTTGTCAGCTGGGTATCGAGTCTTATGCCACTTCGATCTCGCTCTGCGTTTTTCCTTTATTAAAAATCGAATGTGCTGTGGCAAGTCAGTATGTTGAGTGTCATTAATGTTGGTGGTCCTTGTGTTGTCAATTATACTGCAAGTTATAGAGTCAGTCAGTTTTTTAACAGCTGTATCAATATCATCGTTTGTCTTGAGTGGAGTGTTCAAGTCTATTTTGCTTTCCAAGTCCTGTCGAAATACGTCCCAGTTTACTCGTCCTTTGATCAATGTAGAAGGAAGGGGTTTAGGAACAAAACTGGAATGCAAGGAAAGTAAAACCGGGCTATGGTCTGAGGAAAGGTCATTCAGAGATCTGATTATGGTTTGGGAGGAAGAAATTTGAGAGGTGATAAATATATCCAGGATATCAGGTTTCTTTTTTAGGGATGTAGGCCAATACGTGGGATTCAGGGGTGAGAGGACAGTATAGCTATGGGAAGTCGAGACACTGGAAAGGAGATTACCTCGGGAGTTGGATGTTCGGCAACCCCACCGTTGGTGCTTAGCATTATAGTCTCCTCCAGCGATAAAGCGCGGTCCAAGGGATCGAAAAAGGGTTTCAAGTTGGTTGTAGAGAAGGGAAACACCAGGAGGACAGTATACAGCTGAGAGGGTGAGATGGAAAGGACGAGTTGAAATGGTCACTGAGGTTGATTGTATGGCGTCAGTTGGAGTAGAAGGAATAAGGGAATGGGGTAAGGATTTATGGATAAGAATGCATGACCCGGAATGGGAAGTGTTGTCTGGGTGGTCCGATCTGTATGTGATGTAGTCACGTATGTGAAATCGTGTTCGTTGTGTAAAGTGAGTTTCAGTCAAGAGTGCTATGTCAATATGGTTGTCATGGAGAAATATGTCCAGTTCGTCCCGGTGGTTGAGTAGGCCGTTAGCGTTCCACAAAAGGATTGCTAGGGGCTTAACACTCATCGTGGAAGATTGAATGGGACTTGGATAAGGATTCTTGTGAGGAGGGTGATTAGTGGTAGGATAGTTTCTTTAAGATCTGAAAGAAAGGATTGGAGTATGGAGCTTATGTTGAAAGGGTCATGGTTGGGAAACTGATGTGGATAAGAGAGTTGTAAAGGATAATTTGTTTGGTCGGGATTGTTGACTGGGGGCTGAACACGCCGTGGGGTACGATGATGTTCAGTCCGCTGAGGTACTTGAGGTGAGGGATTCGGTTGATTTAGCTGAACAGAAGGAGATGATATTTGGGGAGGATGTTCAGGAGGCAATTTTACTCGTAAGGGTAGAGGATGAGGAGGAAGGGATCGATTTGCAGGTTGTGGGTTAGGATGGGAGGCAGGAGGCTTGGTTTGGGATTTAGGAGGCGCCTGACGTCGTGGTTGTTGATGCTTATTGGCGATGATCTCAGAGGAAGGTGTTTTGGTGTGTTCCGTCGGTTCCCTGGCGGCAGTTGTAGTAGGTGGCTGTTGAACGATGACACCTGTATGTTTCTGAATTTCCGGGAAGTTAGTCAAATCCAAAACAGGTGCCTGCGGGCGAATCTGCTGTTCCACTCGTGGTTCCGCTAGGTACTGCGTCCTCTGCCGAAGAAGGGTTTTATATACGACACAGCCCCTATAGCTAGCCGGATGGCCTTCACCACAAAGTGCACACTTTGCAGGCTCATTAGGGGGTTTGAGGCATGTATCAGAGGTGTGTGGCCCGGCACACTTGACACACCTATCAGGGTGATGGCAGTAGGACTTAGTGTGCCCTAAAGTTTGACATCTGGTGCACTGGACGATTATTGTTCTCTGTCTTGGCTCTTCAAACCTTACTGTCGAATATACCAGCCGTCTTACCTGAAATATCTCCGTGTTATTCCTGGCTGGCTCCAAATCCACGAAAAACAGGGGCAGCGCATATTTTTCTTTAGGGTGTGTTACAGAGGATATGTTCCTAACGTTATGGCCGATTTCTTCAAGGCCGCTTTTGATGGCTTCAGTAGGGGTGGATGAGTGGAGTCCTCTCAAAACCACCCTGTATGATTTATCTTCTTTTAGTTGGTAACAGTGAAAATTATAATTGTTCGTACTCAAATAGCTGATTAGTTTCTTATAGCTCTCCTTATTGGTGGTATTAATTTTTATGTCGTTTATTCGTGCGAAACATTGGAAGTTTGGCTGGCCTATTAGATCAGCGATTTCTTTACCAAATGACAGGAAATTATTAATATTTGAATACATATATTGGAGGTGGTTCGGGGTCAGAAAATCCTTGTGGTTCCGGGAGCTGGTTTTTAGTGTTGGCGTTAGCTGAAGTGCTAAAGGTAGAAGAAGAAGCGGTAGATTTTGATGTAGATGGCGCCGTTAACTCATTTATGTTGGCTGCAGTGGTACTGCGAGTTTTAGGTGGTGATGGCATTGCTTTTGGTTGCTGTTTGGCCTTAACCGATTTATTATTTTTTTTATTTGGCGAGTTACCAGCGGAACCAGTGTTCTTTCTCTGGCGTTTCTGTCGTGATCGTGGCTTCAAATACTGTGAGTCTGACTCGCTTATTTCAGAAAAGGGAGTCTCCTCTTCCGAGTCGTCACAAGACTGGGTCTTATCTAGATCCATGACTTAATTTAATAAGAAAGAAAAAAATAACATATATATGAACCTAAATAAATTAAAGAGACCTATAAAAAATTAAAGAGAGAATAGATATTTATATAATTATTAGAAAAGAAAAATATACTTAAAGAAATTACCAATTAAAAGAAAATTAACCTTAAAAATCTTAAAACTAAACTATTTACAATTATATACATATACAATAAAAAAAACAAAGCAAACATTTCTAAGTTAATGAAAAAAAAAAAAAAATTAAAAATTAAATGTCTTAGAGAAAAAAATTAAAAAACTCATGGACGTAGAAAACTAATGTTTATAAATATTGTTTGGTTACGTCTTAGAACAACATACCCGGCCGAGACCTTGTCAACACTAGGGAAGGATTAGCCGGCACTGCTGACCCTTATCTCCAGCCCATGCGGTCACTAGTCTGTAATTGTCTTTAGAACAAAACACCACTCACCTCTCTTTTGTGTTCGGTAAAATATTCAACAGTGCAATATCTCACGATTCACAAAGTTTGAAGGATATTCATGCGGTAACACAGTGATGAGAAGGTAAGAAACATAGAGCTATACGTATAGTGAACTGTACTCGCAGCCATGACACTTGAAACTCATGATAAAGTTAAATTACATAAAATCGGAAACAAATAAATTCAAATACATACAAGAAAATAACAATTAATAAAAACAAAAAAAACAACAACAAACAAATCAAAACAACAACTTGTAGTAGAGATAAATACAAGTTGGGAAATAAATAAAAATCATACAAGCAAACTTAACTATATACAATATATACAATCTGCTAAAGGGACCCTAGACTCGGCTGCTCCCTCCACAAGTGGGGGGAGAAGCCGACTCCAAGAGATCCCAGCGCCTCTCACTCAGCGCTTCACTAGTGTAAGCCAGTGGAGGCCGAGCTAGGGCGGAATAGCCACAAACATACAGTACATGAGTGGAGGATCTGACCAGTGTCAGAACTCCAGAATAAATGCATGAAATAACTTATAAATATGTTTTATTTAATTTTCTTTGGTTGCTTATTTATAATTTTTGTATATCTCATTTATATATGTATATATATATATATATATATATATATATATATATATATATATATATATATATAAATAAATAAGTTCGTTGGGTGTGTAACCGTCATCTTATATATTATATGTTCATAATTCATTTTCTTTTTTCGTTTTATTGTATGAATGAATACTATCTATCATAACTAAATATCCGTTCCCCTTAGATTGTGATGGGTCCCTTCAAAAGTTAATTCTATATTTTCTTATTTGTACCATTTCATTTCATGCACTCTGCTTTTGATATATACCTTAAACCTGGTGCCCTTTCAAAACGTAACATCATCGATCGATCCCAGAAATTCTATTATTTCCTTTGCAGGGCGCACTCATGTACTATTCAGGTTGACCCCTTGGTGATTACTGACCAATCACAGTAGAATATCAGAAGAAAAAATCATTGAAACGAAATGATCTATTTTTTTTTTTTTGTTTAGGAATAAAGAGTGCTTTTTAAGCTATATTGTTTGTAATAGTGTTTTTTGTTAATATTTGATTTCATTATTATAGTAATATTTTAATATTGTTTAGGTTATCAAATTTCAGATAGGTATCAGATTTTTATATTCAATTGCACTGTATATGAAATATATAGAAAGAGAAAATATAGCGGTCGTGAAAATGTTTGAATTAGAGTTTTCACCGGAAACACGTGTTTTAGGGTCCTCTGAGTCCAAATGAACAGGTCCCGCAAAAAGGTACATGTGTGTGGTCTACTACGAAAATGAAAAATGGTACGAAACAAAAATTCTATATTTAATACAACTATACGCCCGAGATATTACAAATTTTTCATCAAAATTACTCAACCTTAAGAGCCATTTTATTCCGTGCATTTGACACCTTTTTGCGATTTTCTCCAAATCAGCTTTAACAATTTTTATTAAATTCTCTATATTGATGTAAAATTTAATGTTTTATATCTTGTAGTTTTTATTTTTATTAAAATAGTGACAAAGCTCAAAAGCCGAAGAAAAGAGCGAAATATGTTTAAAGATAAATGTTTTTCTTATGCGACCATAAGAATAGTGATTTTTAGGTTTTCAACGGTAATCGATCTTTTATCGTCGAAAATCTAAAAATTTGAAGAAGAAAAAAGTTATCTTTTATTAAAAGTTGTGGAAGGTTATGTAAAGTGACGAATAGGGCATGAACTCAAGTGGTAATTGCACAATTTTTTTTATACATATTTTCTTTAAGTTACCAGAACATAAGGATTTCTTTCCGTTCATTGATCATTATTCTAAGGGGACTTGATCCCAGAATAAAAAAAAAAATTTCATTTCATTGCTATTTTATATTATTTAATCTAAAACGTATGTTTCCAAAGAAAATGAATATCATTCTTTGAACTTTTTTTTAAACTATAACTTTATAAAATAGGTTTTAAATTGCTTTTAGCAACTGAGGTAAGTGTAGTTCGTGCGATGCCATCACTATATTTTTTTTTAACCTGACTTAAAACTAAATCTATATCGTCGATTGAGAGCATTTTATTAAATAACTCTAAAACTAATTTCATTACATGTTTTTATTGGTTGGGATATGAAAAAATATTGTCATAATCGTTTTTTATTTATTTAAGTAAAAGATAATTGGTCGTCAACAAATACGTCCGAATCATTAAATAACTCTTTAGGTCGCGAATTTAATATTTCGTTATACCTTAATGTAATGAACCAGTAGTACATATGATATAAATATTTTTCTGTTTTTTCTCTCAATATTCCTCACATCTGCACCCTGACAGTACAAGAATAGAGAGATCAAAGAAGGGGCGGAAAGGCTTGAAGATGTAGCACTCTCTGATAAAAGTCCATCAGGTAATTGCTTTTGTCTTCATTAAGACTTCCTTATCTCTGCTTACGGTCTGAGCCTTCGTCGTCTTTTGTATACTTTCTTAAATAAACCAATGACGTATGAGGAAAATTTCATTGTATTTAAACCTGACATTCACTTACGAAAATTGTCTTTGATCGGGAATTCATCGTTTTATCTGTATTGGACATAATGTTTCAATATTGATTATATATGAAAAAAAAGATAGATATTTTTATTTTATATTCTTGGCTTAAGGAGTTTTGGTTGTTTGGACCCCTTATTAATTTGTATTACCATTTAAAAAATACATATTGGATTCAATATTTTAAGCGAAGATGCAACAATCGATAACAATTCTATGCTAGGCTGGACAAAATAGTTTTGCTTGCTGCAAAAAGAGAAATGGCATTTAAGGTGAACTCCTCGAAGTTAACACGTTCCCACCCACTAGTGGGTCACACTTGACTGTTCCGTGGGGCGGGATTACCCACTTGTGGGCCACACTTAACAACTCGTGAGGCTACGTGCATCACTTGTTTTCAGAAATTAAGTTGTTGAAAAATATGACATGGGCAGTGGCGCGATATATACAACCACAACTTTTCGAGTACCATTGCTATTTTTAAGCCAAGATTAGATTCCTAGGAATTCAAGTTTGGCTTGGTTCCATATTACTCATTCGAAACCCTCTTGAGGCATTTGTTTTTTAAATCTCACTTCGATTTGTTATTGTGTTTAATATAGTTTGAGATTGATATTTTACTTCCTCCATCATTTAGTCCTTGTTCTGACAAGATTGAGCAATAAACAATTAGAATTGATGTCTTATTGTCGGAACTCTTCGTGTGGCACAGAGGAAAACACCATATACAAATGTTTGGACAAGCAGAGCAGTAGTAGACCACCTAAGGAACATTAGAACAAACATTCGAACAGTTGTTTGTTTTCGATCGGGTAAATGTGTGAGGTGTAAATCTCCTCAGGGGGCCGGATACTAAACCCTTTACAAACACTGGTAAATTTAGTGAGTAATTACGCACTTCCTCGTGCGTAGTGTGCGTCCAAAGCCTACTTAGAAAAGCGTTACATTACTAAATTTTATTTTATCTGTGAAATAATTGGAGTTTAATTTTAATGGAAGGAATAAATAACCAAAGGATCACCTGTGGTTTAGTGACTAGTATAACATCCTTCTATGACCACGGCAGTGGTTTAATACCATAATTTGTTAAAGATTATGCGCTTCAGTAGAGGGAAAGCAAAATGTAGGTCCCAAATTTATGCTATGTCTGGTACTCGTTAAAGATCCCTATCCTAATTAAACTTGGATAGGTGAAATTTAGGACTCCCACTGTAGCATCGTCAAATTAGCCACAGTAGCATAAGATGACGTTAAATGAATAAACAACAAACGTATATTACATATTATTAATGCCTACTGCAGCTGGTTAATTGTATGTTAGGCTGTTGTGCTTCAGTGAGTTTTGCCAATATGTAGGTAGGTTTTTGCTTACCATCTGCCACACAAGTTGAGTCATTTTTCAGCGTGTACAAACACAGTTCACCTGATAATTATTTATTTTTCCTAATTTTAATAATTATGTTCTAATAATAATTGTTATGAGCATGAATAGATTTTCTTTCTTTGGTGATGTTATGGAATTCGAATTTTTAGTGATGAATAAGTAGTATTTTTATGAAAAGAATTGTTAGTGTAATTGTCGATTCCTCTGTTCATTATTTGTTTATTGCCGGGCAGCTACACCTATTTTACAAGAATATGAACAGAATAAAGAGGATTAATATAAAAATTTTAAAAAAATACGAATTCAATGAGTACTAACAAACATAAGTATAGAATAGTACAATAAATATAGACTAATATAGTAAATATAGAATAATACAATAATACAACTATTAACAATAATAATAGTTAAGGTTGATTTTGGGCTGAATAATTCTTCCATTAATACTCATTCTTTTATTTCATGACGTTTCGGGATATTCTCCCATCTTCAGAAGTCTACAAAAATTATATTAAGCAATTTACCATCACATTAAAAATTACTATAATGAAGTGAATGGTTTAAAAAAAATTATAAATTAGATGTCAATTGATAACAAAAATTTTAAAACTATTAAATAACAAATTTTAAAATCATAAGGAGGCATTAAAAGCAAAATTTTAACAATGTTACATAGTACTTAGTTAAATAAATATTACAAAGTTACCTCGTTATATATTCAGTAATCCCAACGTTTCCACTAAACACACATTGAGCCAGGTTCAAAAGTAAAAACGAAGTCAATACCTAAATACATCAGATCTGAGCAAGAGTATTGCTCAGATCTTTGTCCTCAACTGGATTAAGGATTAGACCAATTTTTAACTTTTATATGGTTATTATTATTTCATATTGTGAAATTCTTTAAAACATTTATTATTAATTATTTATATTATATTTTTAATTTTTTAATTAAATCAGAATAGTGGCAACTTAAATGTCTTGAGTCAGTTTTAAAATTCACAGTTTTATCTATATTTTTATTGATATATATAGCCTCTATGGTTTTTCTATTTTGTTTATTTTTGACTATTTCCAAAATTTGTGGTCTATTGAGATCAAACTTATGTTTCAAATGTATGCTATGTTGTGATAAAGCAGTTGTATTTAATAATTAAATAAGCTCTTCCTTATTTAGAATATATTGATATAATAATAATAGTTTTTTAACAATAATAATACTATTATAACAAGAAAAATACTATTTTAACAAGAATAATACTATTTTTACAAGAATAATAGTATTTTTACAAGAATAATACTATTCTAACTAGAATAATACTATTTTAACATTTATATAGGAAAAATTAATATTGACTATAATTTAGAATTATTATCTACAATAATTTATAACTTTTTTTTTTTAAGTTTGATAAATTAATATTAAAGAAATCAAGAAACAAGTGGGCAAAAGATCCGATAGACATTTTCGGTACATGGAAGTGAATTAGTTCTAATCAATCAGCTCAATTATTAAGCCCTGGATAGTTTTATATAAGAATATTAGGTCAAATTTAAGATTAGAAATAGTAATGGATTACGTTGTGATCACCTATTCCAAAAGTGAGTGACTAATTAAAATCAAGGACTCGATGAGGTTTTTGATTCTTAGTAAGAGCGGCTGGGAAACCCGAAGAACAAAACAACTCAATAGTCTCTTCAATCTCATTCCAAGTTTGCCCTCACAGCACAGAGAGCTGTCACGTAGTTTATTAATGGAATTATGGTACCTTTGAAGTCGTTCTAGAGAATTATGTGTGATCGAAGAAATATTTTGGTTTATTTATTTCTTTATTATATTTATTATTATCCATAATAATAATAACTGATCGAACTATTCTGCTTAACAAGCCTGACACTTTTGCTAATCTCAAAGGCAGAAGAATATGCGAAGATCATTAAGATATTTTTTCATAATCGCAATACTTTCTCTGCTGTATTAGTGCGTAGGTGAAAGCAAAAACTTTCTATAATATACTATCCTTAAGTTGAATTGCATAAAGAAGTAACGAGTGGCAAGGTCAGTGTATTCTCATTTCTTTTTTTTATAGCTAAAATTCAAATTTTATTATACATTTTCAATTGAAACATTAATACTGATTAATTGATTTTAAAATTACATACATACTAATGCTTAAATCGAGACATCGTTATAAAATTTATAGTCTTTAATGGCTATTCATTTTTCAGGAGCTCTCTTATGTATTTGCGGGATTGTCAAGTTGATAGTAAATATTGATGAGACAGAAGGCTTAGTACATTAATTAATTTAGAAGAAAATGATTGGATTGGCCAAAAGATAAATATATAATTTATTTCTAATAATTAAAATCCAATAAAAGTTGTTATGAAATTAATGAACATTCAGTAATCTCCTTTAATTATAAACGTGGGATCAATCGTTTTAAGAGCCACGTTGCGACTAATGTTTCATCAATTATTCCATTTCCATAATTAAATTTATTTCACAATTCTGCTTGGTTTTTTAAATATGTTTTTATTTTTATAGAATTCTGTTAGAAATACTATATAAGTATTATGGCAAATATATCTGAAAAGGTTCTATTCTGCGTCTACGGCATTCCCCCCTATTCCTGATGCGCTATACCATTTAGAGGACTTCCTATCTTTCAGAGATCGTTTCCTCCTAGAACCATCGTACTGAGTCATAAAAGCGCCGCAATACTAGACTGTCCGTCGTTAAACTAGTAACCGTGAAAATCAAAACAAAATAAAAATACGGTTATTGCAGTTTTATATACCATATATCATCATATGGTGGCGTTTCTAAAACCTTAAATTTAACGCTTCTAATAAACTTTTTATATGTTTCTTGGTTGAAATTGAACGCCTATTTCTTACTTGTTTAAAAAAAAAAAAATACAAATATATATATATATATATATATATATAATATATATATATATATATATATTTGTAATAAAAATACAAATATATATATGTATATATATACTATACATTATTTATTTACCGCGTTGCAGAATGCATGGTGTAATCGCTCCCATAATTCGAAAATCAAAATATTACAGAAATTTTGAATATGGGAAACTGTTTACGTAAATAGTTTACCTGTACCACTACAACCCATTAAGGGTCTTGGGCTCAGTACATATAGAGGTTCGTATTGTTTCAAGGCCAACGGCAGTGCAATGAGGTGATTAGGCCTTAATCGCGCTCAGCCACCAGGTTTTCCCCCAAATAATTTGGGTACCCACTTTATAGAGGCTGGGTCTGCCTCAGGAGGGTCTCCATACCCTAGGGTCGCCCCCCGACTGAATTAACAGAATAAATAATATTCCGCCACAGCCGGGATTCGAACCCAGGACCCGGAGCACAGCAGACTAGCGCTCTATCCACTAGACCACGCCGCTCCCTTTTACGTAAATAGTTACAAAAAATAATTACTAATACTGATCCTATTAAGTTTCTACCTTATGGCTTATCCATGGTTGATTAGTTCTATTGTAACATTATTAACAAAACCCAATAATGTTTTATTATAGCTCTAATAATACTAATAATAATAATACTCATTGCCCAAGATTGTGGCAGATAGTATTTTTTATAAATAAAGTAAGTTGAATGATATATATTAGAAATTAAAGAAAATTTTAATATATAATTAATAGCTCACATAAAATATCAAATGCTCAACAGGTATCTGATGTCACAACTAAATTTAAAATCTAAAGTAATATAGTTCCACGAAGTATTTTTAGCATGTTTAGCGTATGGATTCGTCTCTATTCAAGACCCATATCTAAGAAAGAGTCATTAGTAATGTATTTATTTTTCATGGTTATATGTTGTCTTGGTCTCTCAGAATTGTTATAACCTAATAAGCTTATACCTATTGTGATGTATCCAACGAATAATTAACTTAAATGATTCATTTGTGCGCCACCTATGTTTATTAATCTTAATTTTGCCTTTTGCCTAAAATTTGATAATTGTCGAGGTTGGTTCTATCGTAATAAAGTTATGATATTTTTGCCTAATGGCAACGTTTTTTGCGATTTCAACAATCGGGACTTATTTTCTGAAATGCTTCTTATGATTGGCTCGTTTCACTGTCACAATTCCATTCTAAATATTATATAAGAGCAGCATATTTCCTTTGATCCCCATTCGGAGACTTAAGGAAAGGTGATTCAAGTTAATAGGGCTATTTCCATTTACATGGAGAACTGAGGAAGAGATATGGAAACGAGAAGGAGACAGTCGGAATGGTTAAAAATGCAAATCCAATAATAGCTCTGTGGGGAAGGGAGTGGATAATTAGGCTTAGTCCTGTCTCATGGGATGTCAATGAAAGGTTAATGTCGCCTCCACGTGGGCACCTGTTGGAGTGTCTCCGTCCCATGTCTTAGTGGGAACGCTACATGTGGATTCTAGGGATGTGATAGAACATCCTGGCATCATTGTGCATATGATTTTATTCGAATAAAAAATGTATTCTTTCGCTGTTTAAATAATGTTCCTAACTACGAGACATGTTTTGTAAGTAACTACCGTTTTGGAATTAAGAAAAGACGTGCAAAGATATCGCAATAATTTTATTTTTACATGAAAGCCTGTACCTTAATCTACTTTTCTACATAATTGTCATGAATTTTGAGGCACTTGTCATAACGCGGCACCAGTTTATTGACCAGATCAGGGCTGTATGGAGGATGATGAGTTTCCCATTTAAATGATTTGATGAGATCTTTGGTCCGATTAGCCACATGTGGACGGGCATTGTCATGCAGCAAAACGATACCCTTACTCAACTTGCCACGTCTTTTGTTCTGGATTGCACGCAAGACGATAACGAAGTCAAAGCATTTGTGATGCTGTGGTTAACAAGTCAGGCGGCAGAATATTTTGAGAAGGGTATTAAAAAACTGGTGCCGCGTTATGACAAGTGGGAGAAGTTAGTAGGAGCTTTGAATGAGGTTGTAAATATAAGATTAATATGAAAAATGATAATTGGAGAGTTTTTGATCATGAATGGCAACTTTGTGGGAACAAATGCTTTCTCTACTTTTAAATTCGTTTTAAATGTGAAGTTTACATAATTTATCTTTAATAGTTGCTATAGATATATGTTATTACAGAATATTATGTGAAATGCATGTGAAATCTAGATCCTATTATATATGTTGTTTTTATTTTATTTTTTTTTTTTTATAAACTATTCGAGTTTCCTTTATACTAATTTTTTTATATTTTTTTATTTGCAGGTAAGAAGGCTAAACCCCGGACTATCGGGACTCTATCTGGTAAGACATAATGCCTTTGAATTGAACCCTATCTGATGACGGCCCATGGGACATAGATAGCATCTAGGCAGGAAGCTCTAATTAAACTTCTAAGTGCTCAGTGCTTCTGTCTTCTATGGTCGACTGCCCTTCTCTCCCACGCTGTATGATATCAATATTATTATCGTGTGCCATTGATATCTATAGCTATAAATAGAAAAATTGAAGTATTGGATAAAAAATTAGATAGATATATTCATAACATTTTTCGATAAAAAATAATAGGCAAGAGATGGATAAGCAGAATATCAACAAATAACATCAATCTAGAAGGTTTTGTAAAACGATGCTTAGCACCAATGAATGTTAAAACATACTATTGCAGAAATATATATTCCAATATTTACTATTAGTGGAGTGATCCATCACCTGAATAAAATTTTTCCTTTTTTTTTATTTATTTTTTTAAATGTTTTATATATTTGTATGTGTTCTTAATTTTTTTAAAAAAGGAAATCGGGGATTTCAGGAATATCTCGGTTCATGATAATGATGAAATAAAGTTAGATTTGAAAAAAGTTTAAAGAATTATATTCAGTTTAGTTGGAAACATATCGTTTATATTAAATAATATAAAATTGTTATTTACAATAATCACGTATGTTCTGAGCTCTTTACCTCACTTTGCATTTCCTTCACAACTTAATATAAAAGAAAGAGAAAATCTGAAAAATTTGCTGCAACATCTAGGGTGTATAGTTGTCTTAAATAAAAATTTCAGTTTCATACGACCTTTCGTTTTTGTGGTAGACTTACTACACACATATATACACAGAGAATTTTTCGCACGGCTTAGTTTATGGACTCTAAAACCCCTACTTTATTGAAAACTTGAATTCGAAAATTGTATCCTTGGCACTGGAATACTTTCCCTTACTATGTATTTCTTCTATAGTTAAGTGATTGTAAATATTATATTAAAATCAAATTTGACTGTCAGTTTCGCAGTTATGGCAATTGATGATCGGGATGATGCATTGTTTACCAACTTAAATTTTCAGAACAATATTTAGGCTGTTTACTTCATATTTACTAACGATTTGAAGGATATTTTTTTATAATATCGTAGCTGTTGATCTTTTATTCATGAGCCCGGTCAAAATAAATGATCAGCGGTAGGGATCCATGACCCAGAATAATGCATATATCATGCCGGAGGAAACGGCACCCTTTAGCAGGAAAGGGCGGGATACGGCCCCGAAATGCCATCTAAATCATGGCAATAAAACCTCTATATATTCAAGAGCCATTGCTTCATAAATCTTTATTTTACGAGCTATGATATAATTTTTATTCCTTATTAAATAAAGTATTATTTTGATCGCAGCCCTACGATTAAAACGGTTAAGCTCCTGTGTATTTTATACGGTGTACAGTGGGCTAAATTCCCAATATAGGTGGACAAAAGTCAAGTCAAAGGTTTGGAATTTTCCAGTGCTTCACTTTTTTTATTATTAGTTGGCAAGACCCCTTAATACTAATATTTCCCACCATACCGTGTTTTATAAACAAATAGTAAATGAATGAATCATTCCTGCTCGCACAAGTGCCTAATAACCTGCAGTGGGGTTATCTTTATTCGATGGTCATTTATTGTGTTTAAGGTTTATTTAGAGCAAAGTCTTTGCTTTTATTTAACAATGTACATTGCTGAGACAGGACATTATATTTCCAAACTCGTTGTTGAATATACATTGCAATCTCACCTGTAGAGTTAATTCGAAAAATTTGTAAATGTTTGCCCCTATTCAATAACGAAAAACTATATAACCCCCAAGTTACCCCAAGGATTTGTTTGTAGGATTTGTTTAATCAATCCTTCTAGTCTTTAGATATTACAAATTTTTGCGATTTTTTGTGTTTTGGGTGATACATAATTTTTTTCAGACACAACACTCCGAATCAAAAGTTTTACAATCTATAATTTCAAGAACTTTCTAAATGATATAAAGTACATCTATTAGCAGGTTTTAGCAACTCCGAGCCATAATTTGATTTTTTGTATTTTTTTCCCGTATTCTGGACTTCAAACGTAAAATATAGGGAAGCTTTAGATTTTAGCAAATAAATTTGGTGTTTGACCACTGTACTCTTGCCAATCGTGTCAAAAATGAATTAGTTGTATATTTTTTTCTTAAAATTTATTTATATTTTTTTTCCGTAATCTGGGACCCCAAAGGTTAAATATAGACAAGTTTCAGAATTTTGTCCACCTAAATCGGTCATATTGTCCACTGTGCGGTGTTAGTGAATCCGATTTATATTTCTCTTACTTAAAAAAAAAAAATAAAATACGAATGAACATACGATGAGTAGTAGGAAGTAAACTAAAATATTAAAAAATATATTTAAGTGATTGGTTGACCAGTTCATTTGGTTTAAGCATATGTATGATGAGGCTCACTTTTATCTTACTATCATTTTCAACTTTTTTAAACATTTAACGTAAAATTATTATTTATTTTTAATTACTCATGGTTCTGCGTCAAATTTCCAGTCGCCAGTGTTCTCGATCCCTCCAGTCCTCTGTGAGACCTGTAGCTGCCATATCATCCGTCATTTTATTATATCTACATTTTGTGGATCGATTTATCCAAGATTACTGTCATTAAATGTGTTAGGGTAATATTAAATAACTTTCTAAGTACAAAAACAGACATTGAAAACAAAATAAGGAATGGTGAATGGATCATAGGTTTGTTATTAAATGGTAAGGGAAGTGGTATTTAGGACAGAGACAGACAGTGACTAAATTTTTCCAAAAATATATTATTGACAATGAAAACGGACTTCTGGAGAAGATCCTGTGGCGTATCAAAATAAAAAAAGTTGCAAATTTGTAAGTAAGAAAAGAATTAGGGGCTGAGCTAAACATCCTTAACCAGGAGGCTGATGTGTTTCGATCACGTCAGGAGGAAAGAAGAGAGGCGTAGATCTCTGCGAATGCTGAGAAGAGGTGAAGGCAAGGAAGACATCAAAATGTGAATAAAGTCGAAGATTAAATTATTAACCTATTAATTTATAAAAAAAAAAAAAACATATAGATTGTTCGGTGTCTTCTATATTTGTCAGTCAATCATATAGTTCATATCATTCTCTTTTAAATAAATCTGAATTGAAATCTAACGCACGTAATGAACTGGTGTTTTGATTGAACATGTTAGTTAAAAATCGTTGTTTAGCACATTGCATGTGGCCATGTGAGTGAGTTTGATTTGCTAATTGGCTAAAAGCGGAAATCAGCCAAACAATAGTTCAAGGATTAATGTTGGGGGTCATGTTTTGTACACAAGCTATTATCTGATCTCTTTAGAACCTACTATTAGATGACTGTAGTATTTAATTGCTACCACAGTAAACCTTTTAAATAGTGTTCTAATTGTAACATCACAATATTTTTTCATTCTATATATGAACAATGAGCTCTTTATTTTGGAGCAGCAATATATTGGTAAAAACGAAAAAGCTGACATACAAAGCTTTGGTAGAAAGCATAATGTTGTAGGGTTCGGAGATATGGACCCTCAGGATAACCCAGGCGAAAAAAATTCTTTATGTTGGGATTTTTGGAAGATAGCGTCAAGAATATCGAGGATCAAAAAGGGTGAAAAACGTCTCAGTATGTGAAAGACTTGGAATAAAGGACAATATCCTTGAGGCGATGTAAGAAAGGATGCTAAGATAGTACGGCTATGTGAAACGAATAGGAGACAATCGCTTACCAAAAATAATTATGGTTTGGGAGGCAGATGGGATAAGAATGAGGGTAAGACCTTCAGTAAGATGGGAGGATAGAGAGGCGGTGGTTTTAGTAGGCAAGAGGCTGTCGGTTGTTAAAATAAATTCGGGGCCTATAAAAAAAGTTAAACTTGAAAAAAGTTTAAAGAATTATAATCAGTTTCGTTGGAAACATATGTTTTAGGATACATTTAGAGGTCTCTAAAACATCTATTTTCGGTGAAAATCGAATTTGATTAGAATTAAATTTTATATATACATATCTCTAAAAATATATATATTTTTTTTCGGTTAAAACGTTATCTGTTACTGTTATAGTTAGTAAGTATTCAGTGGTTTACACTGTTTATTCTATTGTATAAAGAAATTAATCTTGAAATAAGGAAGAAATAAGAAATTAATCTTTACATGAATTATTTATTTTTGGTAATAATAGTCAGTTTTATTTATTTTTGTATGCAATAGCGTATACAAATCACAAGAAATGTAGAAGATGCAATTAAGTAGTATATTTTTTAATCCTATAAACAAAGAGGAAAAAATAAAATTATCTTATATGGTCAAGCCACAACTTAAAGGAGTTGTGATTCCCTTATAACTCGGTTATCATTGGTGTTAGAAAAAAGATGTGAGGTGTTCTAAAATTAGTAGATTTTATTTGATTTATTTTAATGAAAATCAAAAGAAAAGTAAATTGTAACGATGTCTAGTATAAATACTTTTGGTTTATTATTTTCAATAATGAACCTTTATAATCGACCAAGCAAATAATATAAATTACCCTCCTCCCTCCCTCAAAGTTTCAGAGTTAACGGTTCAAAATAAGTAAAATCCGAATAACATAAAAAAAAACGTATTAATTAATTAATAATGATTAATGAATTATTAAAAATAATAATTCATTAATCATTATTAAGTAATTAATACTTTTTTATGTTATTCGGATTTTACTTATTATAATTATATGAGCGGCGTGGTCTAGTGGAGAGAGCGCTAGTCTGCTGTGCTCCGGGTCCTGGGTTCGAATCCCGGCTGTGGCGGAATATTATTTATTCTGTTAATTCAGTCGGGGGGCGACCCTAGGGTATGGAGACCCTCCTGAGGCAGACCCAGCCTCTATAAAGTGGGTACCCAAATTATTTGGGGGAAAACCTGGCGGCTGAGCGCGATTAAGGCCTAATCACCTCATTGCACTGCCGTTGGCCTTGAAACAGTACGAACCTCTATATTTACTGAGCCCAAGAACCTCCATGGGTTGTAGTAGTACAGGTTTTTTTTTTTTATTGAATTACCATTCTTCTTTAGTGTTATATCATAGAAAATTAAATTTCCTAAAAAGTGAAATAAAAAATGAAAGAATCATTTAAATTGGTTCCGAACTAGCTGAGATATTGCGTTTTAATAGTGATATACCTTTTTAGGCTATTTTTCTTTGGATTATTTAATGCTAATTGTCTATTAACAGATATATTGGGTTGATGCAAAATTAATGCAGGTTTCCTCTATTGCAATATCTTAATTCCAATTGTGTAAACAAAGCTAATCCTAACATTGATCATTATTATACCAAAACAAACCTTATCTAATACCCTCTCTTTCACCATGAATTTGTTTAGTAAAATCGTTTTGTTCAGTGTGTTCAAAGGTCTTGAATCGAAAATGTCAAAGTGCGATTTTCGTCAAATTTATTTTTACGAATTTAAATTAGGGCGCAGCGCTGCGCAAACGGCTCGTAATATTAATGAAGTGTGGGGTCAGGGGGCTATTAATGAGTGCACGGTGCAGCGTTGGTTCCAGAAGTTTCGCAGAGGAGATTTCGACCTCGAAGACAAGGAAGGTCGGGGCCGTCATCTTGCTCTGGACAACGACCAGCTGAGGTCAAAAGTGGAAGAAGACCCAACCAAAACCACACGAGAAATGGCGGCGGAACTCGGAACTCAAAAATTGCAACGTCTTTGCCCAGCATTGATGAATCGGAAGGGGCCGATCCTGCTCCACGATAACGCCAGACCACACGTTGCACAACCAACGCTTCGACGACTGCACGAGTTGGGCTACGAAGTTCTCCAACATCCGCCTTATTCACCTGACCTCTCTCCTACAGACTTCCACTTTTTCAGGCATCTGGACAACTTTTTGAGGGAGAAAAATTTTCAAAACCAGGACGACATTGAAAATTCTTTTCGTGATTTCATTGAGTCCAGGGATTCGGATTTTTTTTTCTGGTGGAATAAGAAAGCTTGTTGAACGTTGGCAAAAGTGCATTGATTCAGATGGAAATTATTTTGATTAAATATATATGGTTAAAGTAAAGATATGGCGTATTTACAATACCTACTAAAAACCTGCATTAATTTTGCATCAACCCAATATAAACATTGGACCTTAATATGGTTATTTGAAAATAATAAACCCTTGTTTAATATATTTTTTTTTACTCCAATATTCAGGTGCAATAAAAAACAAACGGTAAAATGACTATGTATAGGTTTCCAAAGTGAACACTTACATCTTATATAACCTAGTATTAATCTGGGAGTAGAATTTTCAGTTTGCCAGTACATTACACAGATAAAATTCGGCGATGTGCTTAAATTAGGGCCGTAATTTCTGGATAGTGAGAAGGACAAGGCGACGATTTGAGTTAGTGCGGTAAGAATAAATAACGAGATCCGTGTTCTACCATTTAAGGGAGAGCGCTTTTAGTGCCTGCTAGAGTGCTTTATGGCAGAGAGCGCGGACGTCACTAAATCAGTACGCCTGCCCTAAAATAGCCACCGCTATCTTACAGGCCTAGGTAAACAGTCTAGCTTACGGTGTCTGTAATGTTTATTATTTTTAGTTGTGCTACCCCTCCTCCAAGCACTGGCCACTTTGTCTATTTCCGTTTCCTCACTTCAGATCTTTCCTTAGCTTTCCCGTCCTGTTCCTTTTAATGTGGTGTTTGCTTCTTGTCAGGTTTTCAGACTTGGACAACTTGGCGGAATCGGTCCCTTTAAAGTACTATCTAAGATACCACTTTTTTTCTTTCTAACATTCTTCTATCAAAGATCAAAGTACTCTCTTCACCAAACGTATTATTAGTAAATAAAATCAGAAAATTTACTCAGATCATACAGGTAGGGATGTATCAGTGAAAGGATTTCTGAAAAAAAAAAAAAAACAGTAATTAAGCTTGGCTGCTAAAATAAAAATGTTGTTAAATGAAAGTTTCTAGGATTTTTTCAGTTGTACAGTAGTAAATGGCTTGTTTACGAAGAGAGAGTGCATTGGATACCATCCAGAAACTGGATTTTCCCATAAAAGTTCCAGCAAGCAATCCTTTTAGCAAGTGTTTGATTATTTTTAGATATATTTCAAACTGAGTCCAGTAAGGTAAATAAAAATATGAATTATTATTCAGAGATTTTTTTTTTCTCTTATCCACATTATGTACAATTCTTAATTTTTTTTCTTTTTATTACTGACTTTATCCTTTTTCTGTAATCTCTATTCATTATTTATAGTAAAAACAGGAAATAATTAACAGTAAATATCACGGATAGAAATAATCGATAGGCTGTCGTTTAGAAATATTTTAATTTTACCGAAGTTTCACTCAAACACGTGAGAAATCATCAGGGCGAGCTATAACAAGCATAAGTTGTTTAGGTATAGCTCACTATAACTATGCAGATTCCTTCAGCCGACCATACATCCTCAACATACTAAACAGTAAATACGTGTATTTATTAATTTTGAGAATTATTTATTGTCAGCCACCTAATAATAAAGTTATTGACCATACTTCATTGGAATATACAAACTATTTCAATTTTTTATAATTCCTGTTTGCTAGTGTTTAAGATTAAATAAACCTCTATGATTCACTCGTTTTCATTGTTTCACCGTACTAAAATAACCCTCTCCCCCCTCCCAAAAAAAAAATAGTTATTTAATAACTAAATAATCGAAACACCGAAATAATAATTCAAATACATGACCTGGAAAATAGGAGTTAATTTCTGACTTCATCGTCGAAGTTGCTCTGTTACTTATTGGTCTATGATTAGTTAGAGAAACAGGTAGATTACGATTTTGGATAAACTTCATTTTATAAAAACAAAATGATTAATAATATAAAAAAATAAGATCCATCCACGAAGTATTTTGGTGAAATTGTCTTACTATTTATTTTCAACAAAAAAATTACGCCCTTATAAATTCAATGTTTCAAGAAACTTAGTATAAAATTTAAAACGGAAAACCAATCCTTTTGCCCGCCTTGTCCATTGAAGAATACTTTTTTTTTTAATTCATTAAAAAAAAATTGATATGGGTTAAGCATTTGCTAAAATATTTCCTTTTGAACTTGATAGCTGTTGTCTTTAATTAAAAAAACACATAAAATCACAATGTAAGAGGATCGTCTTTCTTCAACTTTTTGAACATTTGGAAACTCTGCATACTCCTTAATATTAGATTCTGATTCAAAAGGCAAATTAAATGCCTACAGAGCTGAATATGAAAGTCTGAATTTAAAAGATATTTTTTTAATATTGCAACCTTATAAATTTGATACACATGTGACTATTTAGAAATTATAAACCATTGTGTAATAAACGATAAATATTAATATCGTTATTTGAAATTTGTTTGTCTTCGTGTGAGAATTGGTTCATCAAGAATAGCAGAAAGGATGTTGCCATTGGCTTCTTGATAAAGGAAAACCAATATTCGAGATTATAAAGGCATTGGGCCGCAAAAGTGGCTTAATTCTCTCATGCATATTTTAACCTAAATACTGGAATACGATTGTAGAGCCTCAACCGATTCGCTTCTAAGGCTCCAGAAAATCCTGGTTTTTAATGTTAATAACAGTTTATGGTATTTTTACTAATTTCAACCCTTCCCAAAACCAAATGGCTCTGGACCGAGAGAATTGTCACCGAACCTCTAGATTTTAATTATTCGGGATTAAATCTTTGTTTCGATTCAATATAAATGCTAATTTTGTTATTCTCTTCCCCGGCTTCCAGCGTTTCAATTTTGTTGCTAGGGGTACAGAGAACGGGAGTGAGAGAGAGAGAGGGATAAGTCCACAGAATGAATTTCAATTTGTTTTTAAGTATTCTCCTTTTGGTATGCGGTCCGGGCGGGGGTGGTTAGGGGGTGGATTATTCAAAAAGTTTATTCAAAAGTCATTAAAACCCCTCAAGCTCCAGGAAAATTTAAAACGGGGTTATGAGAAAAAATTAGAGATTCATATCCTCAATAGAGATTGGACGATCCGATTTGATGAGACTTATATTGAAGAATTCCTGTGTCGCTGGGTTATTAAGTGGAAGAACCTTATTTAGAAGCCGCCTCTTCATCAATGAAGTATATTTTCTGAGAAGAAAGCAATTTCTTTTGTTATATTGCTTTGTGATGTTCATTTCCTTTGATATCAGTTATTATATTTCATTCTATTTTTTATCAAATTTCTCAGCCCACCTCTGTAATATGCTGGTATTATAGCTTCATTGAGCCTTTTATGAACTTTATTTAACCATTCTATTGTATTTTGTCTTTATTATTAACAAGCATAATATTTAATTATTTTTTTACCATCATATTTATATCAATTAACGATTAAATTATTCTATTAAAATATATCTGGTGCTGTCTTTCACATACCTCGGTTTTTAAAATCAATTTAAGAACAATTAAATAAAGTTAGAGTTTTGAAAAATACGAATGGTGCCTATATTATTTAAAAGAATGTATAGACCTTCAGATTTTCTTCTAATAAATTGCTGTCAAGTGGTGTTTAAATTTTAACAGTACAACCTCATAGTACTAAGTCAGGTTTAAAATGATTTTTTTATTTATGGTTGGTATAAAATTTTTTCACTTTATTTATTGATTTGCACCTGTCAGCAGTATGTGACAATCAGCAAATAGGATAGAATAATAAACAAAATAATAACATGCCAGGCATGAGGAAGGACAGTACCCAGCAGCACGTCTTCTCGTCAGGTTTTTTTTTTTTGTGTGTATGGTGTTCATCATTTCTTAAATGATTGAAGTCTTTATTTTGCGTCGGATTGGTAATTAGGCTATCATTATAGGATTAGGGACCATTTGGAGCGTTCATAGCTTGGGTGAAGTAAGCGAGCTCTTGAAGAAGGCTCAAAAGGGGCTGAATAAGATTATTCAACCCTCTAATTATTTGTGAAATTTGGGATGAATTTTCACCTGAAGACGGCTGCTGTGGTATTTCCCTCCTCATACCCGAGCCTGGTGGTTCGCTGATAGAAGGCGGAAAAGCGTGATTTGGTCCCATCTGGAGGGATGATGATTTCCGTGGATGGTTCGGTGGTACCTGTGGCTGGAGTTCTGGTTCCTGTCGAGTCGGAGCTTTCAGCTGCTGAACTGGCAACTCTTCTATCTGTGTACCATTATTATGAGCTGGTGGGTCGGTTGATGTTTTTTGACGAAGATCTGGATA
The DNA here is from genome assembly GCA_023052935.1 of Piezodorus guildinii. Classification (NCBI taxonomy): domain Eukaryota; kingdom Metazoa; phylum Arthropoda; class Insecta; order Hemiptera; family Pentatomidae; genus Piezodorus; species Piezodorus guildinii. The sequence continues at coordinate 118,189,513 of CM041294.1, read as the reverse complement.
TTCGTCGAAATTTCGTGGTGGAGGATGAGGTCGTTCGGAGCGGTGCGTTCGAGAAGTTCGTTGAATCCTCAACTCCTTCAGAACTTGGCACCCACGGTAGTTGGCTGGATGCCCCCCCTGGCAGTTGGCGCATGTCGCTGGTGTTTCCTTTGCCTTTGTACAAGTTGCACTGGCGTGGCTATGACCACATCTTACACAACGTGGAGGGTGGTTACAGTACGTCTTCGTGTGACCGTACTGCTGGCACCTGATACACTGTGGTATGACTCTTCTTTTTCTGGGTTCTTCTACTCTTATTTTTGTGTAAAATGTAGATTGAATTTCAAAATTTTTTTCATTGTAGGTTGATTTGGAGATGTCAACGAAAAACATGGGGAGTGGGTGTTTTAACCTAGAAATAACATTAGTGATGTTTACAACATTATAACCATATTTTTCTATATCTTTTTTTATTTCCAAAATAGGAGTAGTGTGTTGGAGGTTTTTCACGACTATCCTGTGGTTTTTATCTTCAGGAAGTTGATAAGTATGAAAATCAGCTTCTGAATTCTTTAGGCTGCTTACTAATTTTCGATATACTTCTGAGGTAGAGGGGTAAACAGTTACCCCCTTTAGTGTAGTTTTAAGGTAAAATGAATTGCGAGACGATTTGTTTTGTAAAAATGTGACGAGAGCTTGGTAGTCTTGGATGCCGTTAATGAATATTGAAGGTGGATTGTCTTTGGAGGGTTTATTATTGTCGGTAGGCTGATCTACTTCGATTAAATTTTCTAATGGAGCATAAGTGTTACTTACTGGGATGGTCATGTCATTTCCTTCAACTGTTGTTTTTTGCCTACGTGGATCCCTGGATTCAGCTGGCGAGTTCCTTTTCTTCCCAGTAACTAAGGCCCAGGCATCACGTAATGTTTCGTCGCGATTTAAGCCTAATACATCTTCCCCACTTCCCCCAACACACTGCGTGGAGGTGGGGAGCATTTCAGCTGTAGGTCTCACCTTTGACTTACAATTGAGACTCAGGCCCCTTCAGTCTTCAATTTGCAACCAAAAGAATGAAATTTACTCAAAAGAATTGACAGAATTCAAATAAACTTTTTGAGGAAAAAATATAGGTTCCTTACATTTTCTTAAACCAAGAAACGAGTGAGTCAGTAACGTATATTTATATATGAAATTCTCAAAATTACGAAAAAATAAGTATTAGTTGGATTTTTAACGTATCTGGCATCAGCTCTTAACCTTACTATGACAAAAAATAGTGTATTGTAGCGATAAAAATGATTCAGTTCTGGAAGTAGGTTATCCTTATTATTTGCTTACATTATGTTTCCCATCTCTATTGCATTGTTTCAACATGTGAAAACAAATGGGAGTAAAGAAACTGCAATTCTCACAGATGAATTGTCAATAAGTCTTAAGATGAATCGGTTTGTTATGTCCATTAATCTAAACTGGAGTTGGGAGCACCACAGTTTAAATAAAGATAGACCTTATTTAAAAAAATAATATAATTTTAAATGAATAGGGCAGATTATTGAAATGGCCAACAGTAGACTATTCTGGTCCAGACCTTGAGCAATCATGATAGTTGTTACCTCTGGCTGTGAGATGAAATAGTTTATGACGTATGTAGTCAAAATCGTATGTATTAATAATATAATAAGCGTGATTGTTGGTTTGATTGATTGTAATGGCCCTATCTCTCCTGTAATCACCCTGAAAAAGGCCTAAAATTTAGGCCGAAATGTCGGCACTATTCAATTAAGTTTCTACCTAATTGTGTTGATCTGACTGCAACCTCAACTAACTTTTCCTCTATACGAGTATACTCACAGTCAATCATTCTCACTTCACTATATTAAGCGTGGTTGTACAAATATTCACTAATTTCATTATTTTATTGTTCTGTTAATTAGTACATATTATTGATTGTATAGTTCTGGGTTTCCTTTTAGATAGTAAACTAGAAATAAAATATTTTATAATAGCATTTTATTCTTTTAAATTAATTATTGAAATTATCATTTCATTATATTCTATTTAATAATCATTTCTGTGAGGTGAATTTTAATTACTTGACCCTGTTCCGTAGACGATATTAAATTTAGTACTCGAGTTCTGAACGAGCCCTCGTTTGTTTTACGACTCGAACAATCCTCGAGTCGAAATTAATTTCGAAAACCTGCTAACGACCTCGGGGAAAAGTACAAATGGCACTACTTTTACCTCCAGCCTTTAGACGACGCACTCCTCAAGAGAAGTGGCGACTTATAGCGCCCCGGCACGCCAGCCAGCCATCAAAATACGGAACCTCTTTAGCCCTCGCATTGACGTCTTTTTCCACGTGCGGAGGGGAAAGAGGGAGAATGGGTAGTATTTTTCATTGCATCAGCTCCTGTAAGTCTTCATCAACCATTCCTGTCAGCTAGTGTGGCCTTAAGGGTGTTTTGAGTGTGGGTTCAAATTACTAGTGTCTAAAAGCTGTGAATATTGCCGCCCTTGCGAGCGGAATCTAGCGGCTTTGTTGCTAACTGCATGTTCCATGCTTGCCCTCTTTTTAAATTACAGTGCCGATACCTAGCACCTTTTTTACTAAATCTGGGTTCTTAAAGGGACGAAAAATACGGATAGTAATAATAGGCTTGCCGAACCTGAAGGTTCGATGCCGATACCACGAAATACTGCCCACACAGACTCGTCCAATGATCACCGTTCAAGCCCAAGCCCCGAGATCAGCCTCACATCGACGCTCCGGTCTGACTTTGAACGCCTACCAGTCGGTTCAGCGAATAACAACTTTTTTATAATCAGTTCTTAACTGAGCCTAATAACTTTACACGCCTATTTGAGTCTTCGCGATGCTATAACCTCAAATATATTTACAGGGTACAAGTTCCGCCATTCCGCGTTGTGCAACCTTCTAAATTCTCCAATGGCCTCATCTCTCTTTGGCCTAACTATTTTACGCAGTATCTTATTTTCGAAAACCTAAAGATGTTCATCCTTCAAAGTAAGCGGTCATGTTTCACATCCGTAAAGAACCGTCAGAAGAATAATAGTAATAGACTGCCAGAAGCTGTATAACATCATGATTGAACAGGGAATACCTAGGAAGTTAATAAACCTAGTAGAGATGTGTTTGTCGGAAACATTCCATAAAATTCGAATAAGTCTTAATTACTCCGAGAGATTTGAGGTGCGATCAGGTTTGAAACAAGGTGACTCCCTTTCATTTATTTTATTTAATACAGCATTAGAATATTTTATAGAAAATATGGCGTGTACCAAGAAAGGTTTGAATCTGGCTGATAACATTCCGGTTCTGGGATAGGCCGATGATTTGGTACTGCTAGATGAAGGAAGACACAGAAACTAAACAACTAAATACAAGTGCTTTAATACCGTATAGTTAATAAATAACTGTTACTAGAAAAGTATTATCAAAACTTGCGTGGATACTAATATTAATTTTAAATGCTTCAAAAATATAATCTGCATGTAAGTTTTCGAAGGTTTTTTTTTTTTTTTTTTTGCTTTCACCTTAATTATTTTGGAAATAAACGCATGATTTAGATTATTATATCCTATGAATTATAAAAATACATTAATTAATGGACAGAATAAATCATATATCATAAATAAGCAATTACTTCTATCCTTTATATTTTGAATATATTTATGCTTTTAATTGGATATAGTCATTTTTTTAAAATTATGAATATAAAATATTTAATTATTTCATTAGAATCCGAAAGAAAATTAAAATAAGCTTAATGGAAGTAATATGTTCGTAATTAAAGTAATTTTGTTCCTTGGTTTGTATGTTTCACAATTTATTTCAGTTAATGAAGTTATTTCTATTTTTTTTTCAGTTTTTATATTTTATTTTATAGTTTTTTTATTTACCAATGCGTGGTTTAATTGGTGAACCAGTGCACATATTACAAATTAAAAAAGTGATTCGCTTCGTATACATATTAAGTGCACCTGACACTCTTGACCTTCTTGTTCTATTCAAGATTTTTGCTGAAATAAAATAAAGACAAACAAATTTTCATCTATATTTACCATTTTAGCCTTCTGAAATCTTTCCATTAAAAGTAAAATGTTAATTTTTGTAAATGTATACATATACATACACATTCTTAATGTATTATGATATATTGTATTATATGATGCAGTACAATTATTATTTGTATTTACAGCGAAAGTGTGCCTATTGATTGATATTAAAATTATATTGAAATACTTACTTAAAATAATTTTTATGTAAATGATAAATAAATACAATTACATTTGTCCTGTTAATAAACTTCGTTTAGAGCTTCTTTTGTGCTTATCTCCGTTTACAATTCCACTTCACGGCTCGGTGAAACCCCTTAAAGAGGAATGAAACCTCGCTTCACCGTTGGGTTGTTTGAAATACATTATCCCTTGGGCAGGGACTCAGACTATAAAGAAGTTGCTGGGGTTTATAACTCTAAACTCAGACATTTAAGTTTATGAGCATTTTTTACGAGTTTTTGTGAAGAGAGCTCGACACAACAATCAAGCCCAGAGTGGCCCTTTCAAGTATTAACTTTAGGTGGCTTCATTTAGTCAAAGGGCTATCTCTTTGGCTCTCATCCAAGCCAATTATTTCCTCTTCTGACCTCATTGGTTTCAGATTTGATAATTCCTTTTATAATTATTATTATTGAGAATTGAGTACAGAAAATAATGTTTGTTTACTAAAGATTATAAAATCGTAGGTAGAAATAATCGGGAGTCAGTCTTTTTTAATATTTATAACTCCAGTTTATGCTTGGAGGTTCTATGCATCTTGAAACGTAAGCTCTCAAATTTTGAGAGGGGGTAATTTTTTTTGTTTCGTATAATAATTTCGTACAGTCGAGTATACATCCTTAGTAAAGATTATAAATGATACTACAGTAAAAAAAAAACAACTTAATTTCTCGTACCATTCAGAAATGTTGATATTATTTCGCCTATTAGATCAGCTCTTTATGCACACTTCTTATCCACAGTCGCTATAACCCTCCTTCAGTTTCCACTGGGTCTTAACCCAGTGACGCGGCTGAGAAAGAGTCACTGGGATCCATCGGGTTTGGTTTTTCCCTCCACTGTAGTTCCCTAGTAAATATTATTCATAGGAATGCGGTCTTTTATGATGTTCATTTGTTTTGTTTACATTTATCTACTTTTTTATTGTATATATTTTGTATAATTATTTTATTCTCAGTAAGTATGAATGCGGTCTCAAATAGCTATTAATAATGTTCTAATTGAGGCAAATTGTAAAATCTCTGAACAATTAAAGTTGCTTAAAATGTATTTAGTCATATTCACAGCTAAGAATTATTTAAAAATTATAGGTCATACACTCTCCCTTCAAATTCAATCTAAAAGGCTTAATATTTTTTGAAGATCGAGAAACTTAGGTTTTATACTTGGAACATTTCAATAATATCTTAGGATTTTATATAATAATGCGAATAAGCGGTAAAAGAGATGCAAAATAAAAGAAAATATATAAATATAAATATATAAGAACGTTCTTCAAACAGAAACTTCATTCTTCAAACAAACAGAAAAAAAACACAATAAATTCACTGCTATTTCGCAAATTGAGATACCATCAGCACAGAAGGATTGTAAAAGAGATCTATAGACAAAATTAAGTATATTGAAGATGTGCAGTCCAAACAAGACATTCACTCCAACATGAGAGACAAAAAAATAGAGTTGAGAAAGATTTTTCAATTTACTTTGGTGGAGGAAAAATATATATAAAAATTATGGTGTGGTGAAAAAGAATCGTACAATTTTATATTATAAATTTATAAATGGAATAGCTATATCAAGGTTCCGTAGCTTTGGTTTTTGTAGATTTATTTATATATCATTTATAACCTAATAATGTATATCAAATATCTCTAATTAATGCTCTTTCATTTATTTCCTATTGGCACTGATAAGTTAATCACGAATCGATTTTGAACTTGCAAAGTATATTTCCGTAGTTTCATCTACTTAACATGTTAATTAGCCATTTTGGAGCCTTTATCCAATATCCCTGGTATATCCGTACCCTTAAATAGAAGACCATTCTTTATTATACGGCGTCGTGTTGGTAATTATCGTTCTTTATCCCGGTATAATAGCGTTATAATTTTTTATCTCCTCTGCTGAGAGAGAGAGAGAAAAAAGAAAGAAATCAGAGTATGAAATAACGTGGCGGAAAAAAAAATTCCCATTTCTACGAAGAAAGGGAAGAGAGAATCGCCGAAAACTGTGCGGCGAATGCAAATGGCCGAGGTGAATTTATGTGGCAACGCAGCTTAACTGCTTCCGAGCACGCTTCTTCTGTTAATCGATAAGATAAAACAAATAAATGGAACAGCACATAACAGAAAAGTATAATAAAATACTTTGTTAATCTCCGCTATTTAACAGGTTGTAGGTGCCGAATGGCTAGTTCAAAATTTAACGGGTTTTTGTTAAGGGCATTTTGTTAAGATTTCCAGATTATAGGATAATCCTCTTATACTAAGCCTTTTAATCCAGCTTAACCCAGCTGATTTTTTTTTCTTTATTTATCAACACCTACATGATTGGATATGTGTTAACACCTTAACAACTAATTGACTAATATCTCACCTACAAATCCTTATCTTCCGCCTTGTCTTTTTTGTTTTTTTATTTATTTATGATTTCAAGTAAAATATGTTTGGCTTATTTTTCTTTATTTTATCTTTGGTATATTTCATGTATGTGTGAAATTGATTAATTTTAGTTAGACTGTCTAGTTTGACCAAGTTGAAAAAAGTTTTAAAAGTTGAATATTCGCAGATGACCCCAATTATTATATTTTTATTTTAATGAATTTAATATAAACACAATAAACGTGTTTTAAATATACAGCATAAGTAATACCGAAATGTTACGTTATTTGTTATGTGATCTAATGAAATTTTCCATTTTGTTTTAGTTATTATTAAAATTAAGACTTAAATGTTTTGTATGTGGGCTTTTAAAAAAAAAAAAAACTTTTTGAAAGAGACGTAAAAAAAAAAAAAAAAAATTATAAGGGGCTAAATTATACATTTTGTAAATTTTTTATTTCACACTCAAAAAGAACTCCTTAACTTCCTTTTCTACACTTTTATTTTTCTTCACAATTTATTACATAGTTTTTCTACGTTTCGGGGTTAAACACCAAAGAGGACGAATAGCAATAAGCTGGAAATGTAGTATAATGTTTGTTAAAAAATGCTTTTTAAAAAAGTCTTGATAATTGGGAAAGAATCCCGAAACGTAGAAAAACTATGTAATAAATTGTGAAGAAAAATAAATGTGTAAAAAAGGAAGTTAAGGAGTGCATTTCGAGTGTGAAATATTAAATAAAACTTCCTAAAAAATTATAAAATAAAATAAAATATTTTTTATTTAAACTTTCGTGGCTTAGTCCCCTAATTAAGTGGCCTTAATTTAATTTATTATTAATCATAATTATTCACTTAATAAGAGATATCTGAAAATTGACTATGGTTTTTGGTGATATACAACAATATAGTAAAATCTTGGAGGGATTAGCTGCAATTGATACATACATTGATAATGTATTATATTAGAGTATAATTATTGTATTTTGAAAGAGTTAAATTTTATTTTATTTTATTAAGATCATTATTCTAATACTACCATATCACTAACCGTCCTAGAAAAGTACGAGCATCTATAATTCTTCTTGATGTAGAGGATACATTTGATGTTGCTTGGCGCCGTATCTCATCTTATCTAATACAAATCATTATAACTTAGCCAGCTAGACACTTTTATGTCCTGATAACATCAGCATCACTACCGCTCCTAGTATTTCATTGTATTTAATAGCTTTTATGATCAATATTTCTTATATCTTAGTTTAATCTGGGATTCTTCTTCCTCCTAGTAAAAGAGAAATACTGTGAAACTGCAAGTATATAACATAAGCTTCAACATTTTCAACCCTTTATCATATATTTTTAAACGATTTTCAAAAAATACGTTGTATGGGTAAAGAAAAATTTAATATCATATTGATATTAATTATTCGGAAGAAACACTTATTAATGATAAATACTTGGTTCTTACTTCTTCTCAAAAATTTATTATACACATGATAACAATAACAAAATATAATAATTATCTAGAGTCTATGTTTCAGGGTTTTTTTCCGTCTTCAGGACTAAAATATATTGAAATAAATTACATTTTTTTTTTACGAGAAAATAAATACCACTAAAAATTCAACACTAGAACAATCAACTCTATTACATAAAAGAACAGCAACGAATGTTTACTAATGTCAATTATGTAATTATTCATTATCTCAAATTTTAATGTTTAATTAACAAAAAAGTTTCTTATAAGAAATATTGAAGCTATACCAAAAATAGTACAAAGTGGTATGTACACAAACGAACTAAACATATATTACTGTAAGATACATTTGATGTATTTTTTTTTCTCATATTGTGGAAGTTTTTTATATTTATATTTTCTTTCTATATCCTATGTCTATGTTACTATGTGATTACTTCAGAGACTGGTATACTTTAGTACAGCATTATTTATGTTTTGTGTATTTTATTATATGATGCAATAAAGATTATATTTTTAAAAAAACTTTGAATTTCGTTAATAGTATAATAGATACTATAAATTATAATACCAATTCATAACTCTTCTGTTTTCTTTATGAAGATGAGATTAAAAATTTAAAACATAAACCTTTCATTCCTGACATAGTTTTAAAAACTTATTATTGTTTACAATTGTACAGTTATAGGATGACCCTAATCCATTAGGAGCCAAAGAATATGTTGTCTGTGATGGATAGATTTTAAATGTTGAATTATTAATGAATTTGTTATTTATTTTATCGCGGAAAAAATTGAGATAATAGATATTCGCATCGATGAAATTAGTAAGCATTGGTTGCTGTAAGGCAAATATACTTTTATGAAACACTGTTCGTTGTTCTACTACTGAATTTTTAAATCGTATTTATTTTATTGTAATAATAGATATTATTTATTTTAATAAGTTTGATTTATAACTTATATTGATAAGTTGACAGTTTAGAATTACTGGAAGAAATTAGTCTGGATGGCGGTCAGTAAATGAAGCAATGGAATAGTTTCAACTATTTGTTGTCTTGTAAGGCGAATCTACAATCTTCGCGTAAAATACTACCTGATGATGACCAAAACTCGGGGTCGAAACTTTAGCAGACAATAAATAGATTAAATCCGCCACCAGGATTAATTCCTTCCATTAATAGTTTTTAGTGTAGTCCTAAAGATGGGGAAAAGCTCCGAAACTTAGACTCTAAATAATTACTGCTGTATAAGAAACGTTTTGAGAAGAATTAAGAACTAATTATTTATCATTGTTTCATAGCGGTTTTAGTTTGTGTGTAAGTAGAGAAAGTTCAGAATATACTACATCACGTCCATCAAACATTCGAACCTGTTGCAATTTCCAAACAAGAAAATATAACGCTTTTAGTGCAAAGCGGTTTAAAAAAAAAAGAACAAAAGCGGTCATCGATCAATCAAATTCGCAGTAGCGTCAAAAAGTTGACCATTAGGGAGGTGTCGGGTAGGGACGAGAAGGAACAAAACATCCGCTGTTTGATGGAACGTGTTTTTCCAAAGCAAACAGGACCCTTTTCATTCCAGGGAAAGCTCCAGCTCCAGGGTTTTCATGCAGTGGAAACCCCACTGGTCGTTTTTGCCGACTCGCCAGGGATTCATTCATAACGGGGAAAATACTACCTGTGCGAGGGCTGAGTGATGATGCCCTCTATCATCCTACGGCCGCCGTATACTCTGGGCTTATTATTCATCTCGTTATTCCAGCATCCTATAGAAAAATATTCACGAGAATGAAAATAAAAAGTTGTTTTACATTAAAAAAAACTTATTTATGAAGTAGGCTAAAGATAGCAAACTGTCCTAATAACTACGTGCCTTGAACTACATCTAAATTGTTAAGTCCAATTTTAATCTTTCATAGATTATTAAGATGTAATTCTCGTAATCGTATAAAAAAAAAAATAAAAAAAAGGTTCACTATCAATGATGATGTGATTTAGTTCAAAGATATTCCCGTTTGCTTGTTCTGTTTCCTTATAGGTCATTTATTTGTCCTTGGACTTTTTTTTTTTATTTTGGTCATATGTTAATAAAATATAATATAATTTAGTCGCTTCATATAGTGTAACTTGAAGTCAAAATTAAACTTTTAAATTATTTCTTTAAATTAGGAATATAATGCAATCTACCTTAAATATTCGGTCCACGAGATCACATTTTCTGGAGAGTGAAAAAATTAAATTTTAAATAGAATACTTACATTAACGAACATTTTTGAACAATCTTATCCAGCCCCTTTTTAGTCTTCTCCAACAGCTCTCTCGTGTAATCCAAGTCATAAACCACCCAAATGGCCCCTTATAAAATAACGGTAGGCTCATGAACGGTCTGTCACAACATAGAAAAGAACTGGACTTCATTTATGTAAAAAAATCAAAAAAATCCTGAAGAGAAGACGTGCTGTGACATGTTATTATTTTATATTTATTTTAGTTCATTTGCTGATTATCACAGTACTGCTGACAGGAACGAATTAATAAATTAAGTGAAAAAAAATATTGCGAATTAATTTTAAAGATTGTTTTGTTACTTTAAAATTGTATATGAATATGCACGTATCAACTTATATAGAATAAGAGAGAAAAATCCCGAATTCGAGTGGCTGCTTAGATTTGCTGAGTTTGGTATGAACACACAGCATATTGTATCTATCTGGAAAACAATCTTGAAACCAAAAAATAATTAATACAAGATAAAATGTACAAAGCCACAACACTAATATTGAACTTGGTTCTGGATTAGCGTAAGATTAATGTAGATAGTTGTGCGAGATTCCTAGTCTCTGCCATGCTCTTGAACAGTTTCTTTTCATGTCCAAAATTTTCCAAAAATGCTACATTAGCTAATGGGATGGTCCAAAGATTTGAAATAATAATATTTATTAAACACAATGTTAGAAATTATATATGTAAGAGGTGTGGCCTGTATTTGCTTACTAATAAAGTTGAAAATTTATAGGCTATATTTTAATTCGATAAGCTGTGCTAAATATACAATTGAAAACGTATTTTCCTTCTTTGTTTTGCGTTTTGCTACAATGTTTTTACTTTGGTCTCTAATTCTACATTAATCAGTAATTTCGTTTTTACTTTTGCTATGAATAAAATTTACGTTTTATTTATTTACCTGGACATTCCATTCGTATTTGCAACAACCACTGATCTCTAAAATAAATTTCATGATAGACTGATCCTAAATTCAAGCCGGCTTACCCAAAAACTATCCACTTCCCCAAACCCTCATATTCCGCTCAGAAGACTATCGAGGGGCTGGCCAACATACTCATTTGTTTTTGTTTCTTAATCTATTTTGTAGTATCTTATGTAGTTTTGTACTTCCATATCACTTAACATAAAACCTAAGCAAATAGCAAATCTCATTTTACTGTCAAAACTACGTTTTATTTAGTTAATTATATACTTAATTAATTTATGATCTTAAATGTTTTAGTTTGGAATTTTTAAATTTAAAAATGTAAATGGTTATCTGTGATTCATAAGGATATTATCATTTTTCGAAAACAAACAAGCCGGTGACGCTCCTCTAATCCCCTCTACCGGATAGGGACAAGTTATGGATTATTAATATCGGTAAACTGTTACCCTCTAACAGCCCGCTTTGATCCGACAAAGGCTTCCTGCAATCAGGTTTACTCTGAGGGCATATATTATGAGGAAACTATCGCAGTACAGGGGCGACACTAACCGAATCACTGCCTGTTTGATCCACCCTCAGGGATGCCAACTTGGGGAGACTGAATCAATTTGTCGTATGATTTGTCGCTCTCGGTTGGCAGGCCTGCTTATCTCTGAGTGATCCCCGAGGAATATCCTAATAGTCCTCAGCCATTAACTCAGTCCCCCGCATTACCATTTAAATAGTTCTTATCTGCTCCCCTGGGAGAGGATCGGCAGCCCCAGGCGCAAGATAAGGGGACACCAAACGTGAATCCTTAGTTCGCGCTCATCCCTAGATCTTGTACGTGCTAGCATTAATCCTTGTTCACAAGTTTATTGGTGAATCCGCGTTGTAAAGTCCCTTAGTAAATAAAGCTGAGCTTATTGAACAAATATAAACTTTGTGTTATCTAACGGTTTTATCAAATTAAATCCCTTAGTACTAAAGTTCCTGTTTTTCCCGAGTATATAATAGTAATAGCAATAAAATATTTTAGTAATTCACGTTTTGAACTCACTATTTTAAACATCCATAACCGCCTCAGCAATTCAATACTTCTCTTTCCAGAAAGTTCTCTGAATACGAGTTATTTCTCTGTATATATTGTCACGTCATAAAGTTTATTTTTTTTTTTATCTTCAAATTTTTTATTCGCACCTGTCAATGAATGTTGACAATCAGCGAATTTGATAAAGGAATGATAGCGTGGTAGGCATGATGGAGAGAAGATGCCCGCGGCACCTCTTCCTGGCCTGCTTCCTATTACGGATTTAGCTTAGAAGGTCCCTCATCCAACTTCTTTTCAGTCTTCTCCGATATTGTCCGACATGTTTCTAGTGGCCATGATTCGTGTTAGTTTGTTCGTATGTCTGTGTAAGTTGCTGTGAAAACGTTTGCAGAGGGTCCGAATCTGTTCGTTGAATGTTGGCATGTGAAGGTTTGTATGTAAAGTAGTGTTACTAACGTACCATGGTGTGTTTGTGATAGTTCTGAGAGTTTTGGATTGAAAAATTTGAATTTTACGTATGTGTGTCTTTTTGGCAGTCCCGTATATCCGTGAGGCGTAAGCCCAAATGGGCTTCAGTAGGTAAGTGTAAAGTTTATTTTTAGATATCATTAATTATCATTAAATAGTGATTATCGTCATCATTTTATATATGTACATGAATGTTTGGCTTTAAAATAAATCATGTTTGTTAGCTATGAATGACATAATTATTTTCCCAATAATTACAATTTCAAGAGTTACAGTTTAGCTTAAATACTATTTGTTTCATAAGTACAATTAGAAATAATGGGGAAAAAATAGTAATGTAATGCATATGAATAAAAATAAAAATATATAGTTTGTAATGTTAATCGGTTCAAAGTAATTGTTTCAAAACTTAAAGCTTGGTGTTTCAATTTAATTTTTTAAACGGTTGTATAAAAGCTAATATTATTTTACAAAATCACTCAAAAGTGATTGGAGAGTCATGAAACATCAATAAATGTAAGATATTGTTTTTCTCATCATTGTCATAATTGTTCTTTTGTTTGAATATTTCTTCGATAATTATCAGGCCGTTTCACAAAAGAAATTCTTGGATATTTTTTTTAAAACAATTTATATAATCCAGTCATCGCGACGTTTCAGCCTCTAGGGCCATTATCAAGCTTCATGCATATCCATCTTAATTATCTGACTGGATTAAATAAATTGTTTTAAAAAAAATATCCAAGAATTTCTTTTGTGAAACGGTCTGATAATTATCGAACTAAGATATTGTTTTTATTAATAATATCTACCTTTTAGATTATCACATAGTCTTTTCCTAGAAACGAAATGGATTTTGAAATTTATAACTATACGTGAAAGATATTTAAAGTAGGTAAAATTTGTGATTGGCGCAATAGGTTTCTTAAAGATAGTTATGTAATGTTAGAGCGTTTGGTTTGTTTTAAAAGAATAAAGTATCAGGAATCTATTTAAATAAAAAAACTCAAAGAAATGCGTCATAATACTAAAATAAAAATTAAGGTGAAATACTACGGATGCTTCAAATTTAAAGATGATTCTTGCTTATTTATTCATAATTAATTTCTCAATATAATATTGAAGGATGAGATGGTAGCAAAAAAATTGCTTAGAAAATAGAAAAACGCTGCTAATTATTACACAATGGTTTATTATTTCCAAATAACCATATTTCGGTATAACTGTTTATTGGTAATTAACTAATATGAAAAACAATAATTCAAAGGATAATGGCATATTACTAATGCTGATTTCAAAACGGTATATATCTGCTAGTTCTGAACCAATTTTAATGATTTTTTTTCGTTTTTAGAAAATTGAATTCTCTATGTGATGACAAAAATACCAAAAAAATTGTTATTTATTAATTAGAAGAAACTGATTTTTTTTAATTCGTTATTCTACGCATCTTGAAACGTAAGCCCTCGAATGTTGAGGGAGGGAGTATTTTTTTTTGGTAGATTACACAGATTCGTTATTGAAAATCATAAACCAATAAAAACTACAATAAACTTTTCGAACTATATGGTGGTTATTCATCTGGGATATTTTTTTCCCCTCCCTTTTCTCTGACTACTGATTTCAATTTTTTAATGTTTCTATTTCAATTTTTCTTGGAAATTTTTCTGTATTATTTGTTAACTTACTTTTACGTTATATCTTGTTATTTTTTAGCCTTAGTGAAGACATTAGTTTTATAATAAATAATTTTCATTATTTTTTGCTATAGTTAATTGTCCGCCACAGTATCATCGTTTGTAATTATACAGTTGACTATTTAATATTCAATAATATTAGTTATATTTTTATTTATTTTTACCTGTTTAGGATAAACCCTATTACGATAAAAAAAAAAAAAAAAGTGTCCTTGTTTTAAATATGTTTGATGCTTTGTTTTATTTATTCATGTTTAAAATATATAATATAAATGCAAATCTGACAACATGCATGCTGACCATACTGATTATATCACAGTTTCACTACTGCACCTCCATATCGGTGCATTAGCCAACTTCGCTAAACTTTAATTTGAAATAATGATAAAAGCCAGTACCTCCCTTCACCGCGGACAAAATGTGGCAGAACTAGCAATTAGCTGGTCCCGCAGCAGATGCCGCTGTCATTTGAATATAAACTGGGCCTTTATGAAAATGGATTCGCCAGGAGGCACTGATAAGCGCCAGGAGATAAGGGAGTGCCTGTGGGTCATTAGTCCGGGTCCGGGTCCTGTCGGCAATTAGGCTCCTTCAGTCAATTGTAGCCTATGCCTCGTCCTAATTGAAACTTAGCGCTCCTCAGCCGTCCTTCAGGAGTCACGACCTTGTTAATGGTTCATGTGATGTGATGTAATTTGTTCATTGCTCTTGTCAAGCGATGTAACTTGGGTCGTTTCTGCCGATGTTATACTCTTCATAGTACGTTATTACGGAATTTTTATTTTAACCTAAATTTCAGTGATGCTTAAAAATATTGTTTCATTTTAATCTAGATTTTTACTTTATCATTCGTCACAGAGAAATTATTTAAATTTGACATTTTAAGCAAGAAGATGGGTTATACCTAAATAAAAAAATACACTCAAATTTATGTTAGGCACCTTCCTTTAATTTAAGACGAATAATCCATAAAATTTTTATGTGGATACGTCTTTTGGCTACAATGGGTCTGTAACTTTCATTGTATAACGTTTTTTTCACTCAATGTTTAATGTTTTTTATGGAGTATTTTTAAAAATCTTCCGTAGAAATATACGTCCATGCATCTATACATTTATACTCATATACTATAGATATGTCTTTATTAAAGTAATTTGTAGCAATTTGTTCATAGAATCTATAAAAAAATCTATTCAACGTTACTTGGATATATAGAAAGTATTTAAAGTTTCTTGAGTAACATAGTATTGTTCTTATGACATATACCATATAATAGTAATAATACCACATAATTTTTTTTTTTTTTTTTTTTTTTTTTTTTTTTTTTTTTTTTTTTTTCTCATCCTCCAACTTTATTTACAAAATAAATACAAAACACATTCTATGTATATACAGCAGCAATGGTATATACAGTACATGGCTCAGGCCTCGTATTGCCCGTTGGCATTCTAAGGTTCCTTTCGCACTAGGCGCGGTATGCGCTTGAGGAGTGGGATGGCTTTGTGCCTTTGGGTTTTAATTAATTTTATTAACCTTTCTTCCTTTTTAAACAATGGTTAATACTATTATGTGGTATTTTTTTAATACCACATAATAGTATTAACCATTGTTTAAAAAGGAAGAAAATCCTCTGGAATTCTAAATAATCGGGTATGTAAGTGTACATTTCTATCTTCATTCTCAATTATCTCTGAAAAGTACTCTTCAACACTTATCTACTATAAGGTAAGAATCTATTATGAAATTTCACTTATTTCTTCTTTCTATTTTATAAAAAAGTTTTGCTTTTTATAATAATTATGCTTAGGGTTTTGAGGCAAAATTATTATGTTTAAATTTTGAATACCATCAACATGTTATGTTATACCTTACATTTTTATTTTATTAATTGCTAATACTAAGTATTAATCACACATAAATTTCCATACATCTGTTTGATTATCTTTAGTTCCAATTAAGGCGTTGCACATGTTAGGTCATTAAGTCCGTTTTTATATTCTATCTATCCGTCAAGAGTAATTTACATTAATTGGTTCACCATAGGATTTTTTAATTTTTACTCAAAAATGAGTCATGATTTAATTTTTGATAATATAAGTTCATAATCGTTAATTTAGCTTTAAACCGAAGCTATTTCTAATTTAAATTCTGTTTATTATTATGTTATTATTATTCAAAATATTATTTATTTCAAAACTGAATACAGCTCATTT
Organism: Piezodorus guildinii; assembly: GCA_023052935.1. NCBI lineage: Eukaryota > Metazoa > Arthropoda > Insecta > Hemiptera > Pentatomidae > Piezodorus > Piezodorus guildinii. The sequence continues at coordinate 118,172,745 of CM041294.1, read as the reverse complement.
TTGTCTTTTAAAATTCTCTTCCTGATTACATATGCCCGTTTCAGTCAGGTTTTTTTCAACCCTGAGCTTATTCCGAGATATTTTTGTGAATTTATTGCCTACATCGGGATTTGCGCGTTGGATAACGGGAGGTCTCCCCTCTCTGTAGCGAATTTGTTGGTCGTGTATTTCACGCAATTTCTTTTCAGTTGTGGATTTATCTGCTGTTTTTTTTTTTTCTCTACTGCAGCAAAACAAACAGATAAAAACAGGGAAGAGCCAGATATACGTGTATAGAGATGTAAACGAGATTTCATGGTTTGAATGAGATGGTTAAATGTGTGATAGCATCTCTTGGTTTGTTTTGCTCTTCCCAGAATATTTCTTTAGTATTTTCACTATTTTTATTTTTTTTTTACTTTCAACATAATATAAACTAAATTCTTATTTATTGATTGACTTTTATTTATTTTTTCGATATTATTCAGTAAGTATATAAAAAATCTAACTAATAAAGTAGAAAAAACATTTAAAAAATATGATGTAACCGAAATTAAATTCGGGAAAAAAACTGTAAATTAAATTGAAAAATTTTATACTAAAAGTAAGGACGAAATACCAAAACAAATGATGACAAATGCATATATAAAATATGAAATTGTGAAAATAAATCATATTATGGACAAACGTCGCAATGGCTCCATAAGAGAATACAGCAACATAAACAAAACTGTAACTCGAAATGCACAAAATAAAAATTGGCTACAGGTCTGTCACAACACTGCGATAAATATAAACATATTTTTGATTTTGATAATATCTCGGTCCTACATAAGGAAGAAAACATAAATAAAAGGAGGATCATTGAATCGATTTATATAACAAAAAATTAGAAAAAAACAGAAAACAGACGTTGACAACCTGAACACCTTTTATGCAAGTGCTATTGACAGAGTAAATATATAAATCCTTTGGCATCCCCACCCCAAGTTTAGTCGCGCACGAGAACACCTATAAGACGGCCGAAAACTGTTGAGTAAGTTAATAAAAATGTTTCTTTTCTTTTTTGAATAAATAGATCCCTTTTTCAATTGATGATGAAATATAATATGTTATTTTTGAGTACAGGTTTTTTTGAAAAATGATATTTTAAAAATTATGACGATGCTGCTGAAAAGCGGTGAAATGAAATTATATGTAACATGGATATGCATGGTAGGTGACATAATTATTAAAAATAATTTATTATGTGTTGTGATTAGATTGTTGAAAATGTATAAATGCAATGAAACTTTAAGTGATTACAGAAGCTTGAGAATGGCCCTAGAGGCTGAAACGTAGCGATGATTGGAAATTAAATAAATTGTTTAAAAAAAAATATATCCAAGAATTCTTTTGTTAAACGGCCTAATATTTATCGAACAAATATTCAAACAAAAGAACAATTACGACAATGATGAGAAAAAATTTATTTATTTTGTTTTGAATAATTTATTTTTATTTATATTTTCCTTCCTAAACATACGAATATAATAGTAACTACCTTCTAGGAGAGAAAAAAAAAACTTTAATTTTATTTATATTTTTTTTCGTAGCATCTTCAATAACTATAATTGATATATTAGTAAATTTAGCACTAAATTAAAGAAACAAAAGTAAACTATCAAGGGTGTCCCTCATAAACATAAGATAAGTAGTTATATAAACTACTAACGACGATATGTCTAATTTGAATAAAAATCGAAACTTCTACTGATTTAACAACTTTATTTTACGATTTAAGTCGCCTAGATAAAGATTTCTCTGTGTTATTATTTCGTAATAACTTAATAACGATAATAATTGTTTTTATAACTTATTTCTTCTTCTATTTTAAAATCATGTCGTCTTGAACGAATCTATCTGAAATAATAACCATATCATTATATGTACTAAATGTGTTTATTTACTTAAAATTGTATTCCTAAATAATGTTGTTCAATTACTTAGAGAAAAAAAATTTTACTCCTAGGGGGAGCTCGACATTTTAAATATATACTGTCTAAGTAAATAAATGAGAATTTATTTTATTGCACATTTATTTAATATACTTACTTTTTTAACCGTATGTTATGAGCTTTCATTAATAATTGAATAATTGAATGTGTAGGATAAAACTTATAAGAAGATTATCCCACGTATTGTAAACAATTAAATGATTGTTATCTGATATGATATAAGAAATTTATTTCGTTGATACCCCTAGTCTTTTATTTATTTAGATAAATATTTCTATACTGTCCAATTATTTATAATGAGGCATTGTCCGTGCTTATTTTACATTTTCCTTATTAAAGTCTCATTAAAAAAATATTAAAATCGCTTACACTGAGCCTTAACAGACGTTAAGGCAGACCTCTTTCTTACTGAAAAATATTTTCTAGCAAAGTAGGGAGCAGGAGTCCCTTATATGTTGGTTATACAATAATACAAATAGATTCATTCAGTTATCATCAATAAAAAAAAGAGTAATAAATTTTCACCGAATAATAATTTCCTTTGAATGTTGGAACCATATTTCCGAAATCTCCCGTCATGGAAAAGGCCACGGTAAAGCAACTGAATTCCCTTCGTCATCTTTTCCCATATAAAAACCCGAAAACTTCTCGTTACCTTCTATAATTTTCCTACTTCGACTACTGCTATAAGGTATAAGATGTTGCTTCTGGGAAATGTAAGGTAAAAATAAAACGCTTAATTAATTGCTTTGTTTGATTTATCTTCGGGGTCCCGAGGTGCACCGAGGGTCCCACTTTTATGGCGAGTGGAGGTGGCTTTAACCTTCCAATCTTCGCGAATATTTCCTTGCATCATCCCTTTACTAATATCCTTCGCCGTCCATCATACATTTTAGATCTTCTGCAATCTCTGTCTATTCCGTTATACACGCTTATATAAACAACTGCCCACCGATCTGCACATTTTGACAGATCTTCTCTTATCCGACCCTCAATCCTATGAAAATCTATTCCTCTTTCTATCCGTCACTCTTCTAAAATTGTGAATCACTCCTGTCACCTTAAATTTAATTTCTGTCTTATTTTTTATTTTTCTAATATTTTGCATATGAATATTTTCTATTTTATTTTACTGGTTTATATTTATTTTATTTCCTGATTAATACCCATATGATAACGTAATTTTTATTTCTAATACACAGTACGAATTTATTAAATATTATAGAAGTTTAATATTAAGTTTGAAGTCGATTATAAAGAAAGAATGATGAGAATGAAGTGCTGCCCTTAGACTAATAATCGGACGCCCGTTACCTTATTGCCTCTCGATTTCTTTCGATAATTTTCCTTTTTTTACTGCCTTTCTTGAGCAATTACCGTTCTGATTAATTATTAATTACTGAGTACAAGGGGGATTCGATTCCCTCTTCTAAGGCCTTTGTCATTCTGCAGGTACTTGTGTATTCTTGTTGCGTCTCCTGGGCAATTTACCCATTTAATGACAGAAATATCTATGCTCCTCTTCCTTTTATTGTTGAATCATTTATTTTTTGGCTTATGTCTTGAATAAAATATGTATTTTTAATTCTTTTGAATTTAACCGAATTTTTTTTTTTTTTTTACAACGATGTGATGTATATAATCCATTAATAAAAAAAAAATGTATAATGGGTAAAAAAAGTAACTTAATTTTCATAAATTCTGGATTGGAAAAAAAATTGAAGCAAATCAAAAGTGGCCTAAAACCAGAAATAGTAGGATTGCATGTTTGTTGGTGGCTTACATAAAATACCTGCATAATTTATTAATGTAAATAATCCGATCTTCAAGGATAATATTAAGTAAATAAAAAACTAACTACTAATTGTAAATGAGTTGTGAATCAATGGTTAAGATTATAGTATTGGAGTACAAGACTTAAAATGAACTATTTAAATTTTGAAATAAACACCAAGCTTATACCTGCTTACGTAAGCTTAGTTCCTTATTCTGTTAAGAACAAATACATTTTGTGAAATCTTTGAATTATTTAATTATTACTAACTATGTATGGATTAAACTAATTTTTTTTCATATTATTATTGTATAATTTTTTTTTTTTTTTTTTCAGGTTTGTATTCACGTAAACCCCTAGTAGTTATCATGTCAGTAATATCGTAAGTAACAATATTTATTTTATTTGTAGTTATATATTATTAAAAGTGTTATAAAATAAGACATAAATATTTCTTGTTTCTTTATTTATTTAACTTACTATGCTAATCGGACGATGCTACATTGGGAGTCCTAAATTTGCTTATCCAGATTTAATTTAAGGCTGGTATCGTAGCCATTACACCATAATTGACCCCAGTGGTTATATTTTGTAATGATCATAATTTAATTCTAAATCAATGCCACTAAAATCTGTTCGGAAAAAAATATATTTAGAACTAAAAAAAAAAAAAATTCTTCATTTTATTGATCTCATTATACTTTTTTATTGATTCTTTTGAATGATTTCGTTTTTCGTTTCGCCGATTAACTATTAAAATTTACTTATATGATGTCGAGTATTTCTATTCTCTTGCGTTGTTTTGTTCCAGTTTTGTTGTTTGTTTGGAATACGTCTTTTCTGGTCATTCAGGAAGTTTCTTATACCATTCATTTCGCCATCCGTAGTACTAGGGACACCACTGAACACTAAAGTAAGCCCCTCCAAGTTGCGGATAGGCCCGGACGTGAGACACTTACGATCAAAGACTTGTGGTTTACAATCGGTTTGCCGAACCGCTAAGAGGTTTACGATCTTCCAGTTTACGACTGAGGGATCCATACTTCCTCTTGTTGCTGGAGGTCATGACTACTTTCCAGAGGGTCCATTTACAGAGGTCCAGGACCGCCCTCAGCATCTCTAACTCAGTCGTCCAACTCTCTCTTGGCTTTAGGACCTTGTTACATCTTGTTGAAGATGACCCTTTGATGCCTGCAACAAGTTTCCTTCTCTTCGCCTTTGTAGTGCTGTAAAGGCATAAAAACATTTTTTTTTTTTTTGTTCCTTCGCTAGTTTATATATATACTTATTTTATCGAATTATTTATTTGTATCTGTCTTCCAACTCTTAAGCCATTCAGACCGTTATTACAAACACTTTAAAAGCCTTGTAGTTTATTGTATGTAAAGGGACAATTTTTCCAATACAAATAAATACATAAATACAACGTTAGAAGTTCAGGATAATAAATTTTTGATGCTGAGGTTGATGATAAATGCATTAAAACGAGAAAAATAAATTATAAAAAGAAAATATCCTATTTTAGGGTTTTAAATAAATGTATAATTTTTTTTAAAATATTTTATATATCGTGTATTTGAAAAAACAAAAACGTAACATGATAATATAAAATAATTATGATCTGTTATAAAGCGTAATAGAAGTTAACAACAGAAAAATTCTATTTTATTGATTTCATCTCTTTTATTAGCCATCATAGTATCTTCTTTTTTTTATCTGTGTAGCTTATAAAGTCAAAATTTATTTTACTGTTGCCTCACTAAATTAAAGATAAATATTAACTCGAGAATAATGAGGAACTTCCTTATCATACTCTACTTATTTTGTTTCAATTATCAACTGTTCCGCATGTGACGGCAGCAGCTGTGGTGAACCTACAGGGAAATAAATGGGGAAATTTCTCCTTTACCCTTCCAAAATAAGGGCTAATTAAAAATATTACTATATATATTAAATACATTCTAGTACCAATAGTCGCGAGTTAGTAAATTATAATTTATTAAGCTTCAGTTTAGCAGCATCCAGTGAAACAGCTGTTTCATTCTGGCCTGAGCGACTTAATAAATACTTTGTAGCTGATACACAAAATGATTCTCGACATTTGAACTCGGGCTAGTAATTGGCAAGCTATAGCGTTGCCGTTTTTTTTTTTTTTTTTAGCTTGATTTTTATTAGTAAGGACAATACACCGCATTTACCCTCCCGGAAAAAATTTACCTTTGATCTTTTTCTCCCCATAAAAACCTTCGGATCAGGTCATTCTGTGAAGATGAAATTCTCTATAATTAAGGAAACGAATGCCCATATGTTTTTAATCTGGAACCTCAATACATGCTAAATAAGCTCACATTTCCGATTTGGGAATCAACAAATTAGGTTGGCGTACGGAGAGCGCAGAATCGTTTGCAAGCCCGTGGCACTATCACGGCATGACGTCTCGGTCCTTTGTTCTGTGTCCGTTTTGTGACTTAATTGTCTCCAGTCGTGACCCTAGGGACCACACAGAACGCTCGTGACGCCACGACCGCTACCGCCGTATTCTATATGGATCACTTACTCGGTTCGTGTTATCGGAGGGCTACCCGCTTCCCTATAATAACGCCCCTTCGTGCCTCTCCTATGAAAATATTATATGCCAACTTACATCCGTCGGGTATAAGCTTCGCGCCGTGAAATGTTGGCGTGATATTCCTCCCGGCGATCCTATCGTAAAGAGTCATTGCCTCGCTTTCTATCGAATTTCCACGTTCGAGGAAACCATCCTCCGATGGTATTCAGGCACAGATCAATTTATCGCTGTCCTTGCTTTATCTAATTCTAATAATTCAATTCGATCGTGTCTATATTTTATGTCAACTTCGGGTTTAACTACTCCTGATCACGGGAATTATTACGTATTCCACTGATAATTATTACAGTAATATGCTGCTCAGTCATTATTTAATATTATTAATTTTACATATCAAGACAAAATGTTGCTGTCGTGAAAATTTTTGAATTTGATTTTTCACTGGAAATACGTTTTAGGGTTTCCTAAGTCCAAATGATCAAGTCCTGCAAAACGGCCTTTGTATGGTAAGTCTAGCTCAAAAACAGTAACTTGTAAAAAACTGAAATTTCTAATTTTTTAAGCCTATATATCTGAAATGTTACAGCAACTTTTTTATCATAAACGACTTACTAGAAGAGTCACTTTATATCATGCATATTGTGCGTTTTTACGATTTTCTCCATATTAGAATCGCTATGTCGATAATTCTACTTACAGAACAGGCTTCGATATGACGTAAGTTTCATTCTGATTGAAATATTCTGACAGAGATTTATTGCACTTTAAAGTACCTTTATTTTGTAGGCTCTAACTCTAGAAATTATTACATTAAAAACAAAGTATTGATTGTTTAAAAACTATAATGGACTTGGGAAACAAAATTTAGCACCAGTTTAATGTTCTATATTTAGTCGGAAAATAAAAACTATATAAAATACTCTTGGTAAACCATCTCACTTATTTCTCCCCTTGTCTCCTGAAATCAGTTAATGAATGCAGTCAAACTAATTTTGTTCTAGATTTCTATTTTTGGTTTAGTATAATAATTATTGCTGACTTATATTTAATAGCTGTTCGAACTTTTAATTTAACACCCAAGATAATTTTCAAATACCCAACCTCCCTTTGACGAGATATTAATTTCTGCTTAAGTAGGACTTTATATTAATGAGATTTATCTCATCAAGCTATTATGGGCTTTAATAAAATTCTCTAAAACCATTTTTTAATAAAATTGTAACTTGTAAAAGTAAGTCAAAACAAAATCATTGATGTATGCCTTTTTTTCCAAAACATGAAACCGAATAAAACATGAAAAAACATTTCATCCTTAAGCCTTAGTCTCCTTTTGTCATGGTATTAAGGCTGAAAGAAATGTTGATAGCTCCAGATATGACTCTCATGAATTCCCTAGCTAGGCGGTTCATACCGTATTCATAACCTTACCACCAGATGGCAGAGTGGCTTCGATCTCTCACAAGAATCGCTGATCAAAGAACTCCGTAAGGGCCGTTTAAAAGAACACACAGTCAGTACCTAAAGGGCTATGTCGTAATCCAATAAGCTATGTCGATACAGTTCCCTACATGCCTTCCTATTGGCTCTTACGTTTTATCTATCTAACGGATTCCAATAAAATCCTATAGCTTGCAAGGCACCATTAAATCCGGCTTATAGAGCACCATCAATGTACAAATGTTGCTGATACGTTTACTTTATTATGCTTGAAGGGCTTATGGAACACAGCGGTATAGTAAAATAGATTTGATATTAGATTAATAATCTTCTCCCAGTATGCTATAAAATATTCTCGTCAATTTTAACTAGTCGATTCACGGAATACGATGAGGAAATTATTGGAGATTACCAATGTGGTTTTAGGCGGAATCGCTCGACTATTGACCAAATATTTTCCTTACGTCAAATATTAGAGAAAAAATTGGAATACAACGGTGTAGTCCATCAACTTTATATCGATTTTAAAAAGGCTTATGATTCAATAGACCGTCAGAAGCTATATAACATCATGATTGAACAGGGAATACCTAGAAAGTTAGTAAACCTAGTAGAGATGTGTTTGTCGGAAATATTCCATAAAGTTAGAATCGGTCATAATTACTCCGAGAGATTAGAGGTGCGATCGGGTTTGAAACAGGGTGACTCCCTTTCACCTGTGTTATTTAACATAGCTTTAGAATATGTCATAGAAAAGGTGATGTGTACCGAGAAAGGCTTAAATATGGGTGACAAGATTCCGGTTTTGGGGTATGCCGATGATCTGGTACTGCTAGGTGAAGACACGGAAACCATACAACTAAATACAAGTGTGTTAATAAAAACCGGTAAAGAAATAGGACTCGAATTAAATACCGATAAGACGAAATATATGATTAGTAGCAGAAACGGTGTCGATCTTGGTGATATTGATGTATCAGGTCATACTTTTGAACACGTAGAGAAATTCAAGTATTTAGGTTCAATTATAACTAGAAAAAATAAAATCGAGGAAGAAATAAAGTCCCGGTTAAAGGTGGGAAATGCGTGTTATTATTCAGTTGCTAAGTTACTTAGTTCGCGAAGTAAAACTATTATTCTTCCAACGGTTCTTTACGGATGTGATACGTGGCCGCTTACTTTGAAGGATGAACAACGGCTTAAGGTTTTCGAAAATAAGGTATTGCGTAAAATATTTGGTCCGAAGAGAGATGAGGCCAGTGGGGAGTTTAGAAGGTTGCACAACGCGGAATTGCGGAACTTGTATCCTGTGAATATAATTGAGCTCATTGCATCGCGGAGACTCAAATGGGCGAGTAAAGTTGTTGGGTTCGTTGACGGGCGGATTCCGAGAAAGTTGGTATTTGCTGATCCGACTGGTAGGCGTCCGAAAGGTAGGCCGAAGCGGAGATGGGAGGATTGCGTTAAGGCTGATCTCGGGAGCTTGGGCTTGAATGGTGAGCATTGGACAAGTTTGTGTAGGCCGAATTTGGTGGTATCGGCATCGAACCTTCGGGTTCGCTAAGCCTATTATTATTATTATTAGATTAATAAATATTTACTATGCGCTACTATGTATGAATGTAGATTAAAACTCTTACGTAACGGACAGCCAATTATAATTAAGCGTGGTTAAATATCTGTGGCGGTCGTGAATTAGTGTTTAAGTCAAAATATTTAATTTTACAGGTGAGCGACTTAAACTTTACGTAATACCCAACATAGAGTTATAACATACTACATTCTTTCCACCAAGAAATTTCTGTGGCCTGCTTAACACGACGTGGGGGACGGTCTGAGGGAGCGATACGTGGAGTTAACTAATTTTTGATATAACTCGAGTTATCCAGTTTTTCACGACCACCACAGATATCATTTGCTATATTGTTTATGGTATTTATTAAGGTAAGTAAAAACGAATAAAAGTATTATGGTAGGATTCAGTAAATCCAACCAAACTGATGGTTAAGTCCGACATAGGTTTTATGTAGCTGTCCGTAAGTGATTTTTTGAATACTATCTAAATAGGAGTACTCGCTATACTGAATTGAGATCTTGAGCAACCAGGTGCAAATTGTATGCTAATATACTTTATTATGCTGCTAAATGGACTAGGTTACTACCCTGCTAAAAGATGCAACATTATTTTTTTATTGTGAAATATTTTCACTGTCTGTTTGGTTTAGGTATTCTATTTATTGATACCTACAGTTGGGAATTATTTAATTAATAAACAGGAATAAACAAAGTACCCCAGACAAGTGGCATAAAACTAAATATGGAGGCCTATAACAGTTCATTGCTTATTGCATAAGAGCATATTTGAACTATTGAGCGTGTTGTTGAGCTCTCGTAAATAAGTATGGTAATAAGCCAAATGTTATATCCTGGCCTGTGGACTACCAATATCTCACACGATATTGCTTTTATTTGCATTCCTCCGCAGATCTTATCTCCATCGTAGGCTGGATGGAGGTAGGGTGTAGCACTTGCAATAAGGTGATAGTGTGTTCGCTGAAGCTTCTTAAGATTGGATTCCAGCTAAGTGCTCAAGGCTCCCCCGGTATTAAGTTTTCAGAAGATCCGTGGAAGGGAGCTGTCGCGGTTGAACCGTTCCTTTGCAGTGCGGATCAGAGGCCGGCCCAGTGATTGCGGATCCTCTCCTTTAATAAGTTAAACTAAAGGCCTACCCTTGAGCAATATCCAGGATGCCCAATATCTACTCTTTGAGGCTCCTTGGAAGCCTGTTTGCCTAGGCCCCTCAGCGGCTACCCGAGGCCCAGCCAACTGCCCATGTTCTTGCACAAACAGTTTGATCCTGCCTCTTCCTAAAGTACATACTGTGGGTAATTCATTTGCATAGAGTTACCAATGTTATCCGGCAATATTGTATGAATATTTACTAATGGTGAGGGTGGGTGGGTACCTTCTCTCCCCTAGTTGGCTTAGGTACAAATTTAGGCGAATGTTATCGGGCTTAGATACCAACACCATTCAATTTAAAATGACGTTCCTTTCTATCAATTTTTGACATTGGAATGTCTTTTGATTGAGGTTCTATAACTTTCATCGTCCAACCTTTTTTTCCACCCTCAGTTCGACACGCTCTAGCACTGTATGAAATGTAGTGAAGAATATTTTTTGTTATATAAAAATTGTTGCTCGGACCTACCGTTTAGTAACTGCATTGGTTTGAATTAAAAAAATCACGTTTTGATACATTTAGTAATTGTGGAGGGTTTATTGAATCGCCTCTATGTCAAAAAAGCTGTCTTGTGTTGCCCGCAATGTAGATTATTGAAGTTATTTAGGTATATAGATATTTTAATTTAACTTCTTTATTTAAATCAAAATACAGTCATTTTACAGTGTAAGTAGAAGTCACTATTCCACTAAGGCGAGGGCTTGTGTGGGAAAGGGGTTCACCTGCGGCAATTCAATAAAAGTACAATAACAAACAGTAATAGTACAAAGTATGATACAATACAATACTTAAATAATTTAACAAAAAATTTATAAAGAAACAGTAACACAGTACATAGTTTGAAGCAGTAATTGACTAAGCTAAAAAGCTATAAGGAATACATATAGATATATAAAAGATATAAAATTAAGGCATGCAAATACATAATACTTAATTAGTACAAAAAACAATTATAAGAAACTTTGGAGAATTTGTGTGAAAAAATTGAAAATTTGGAGGAATATTGTTGCAAACAGTAGTAATGGAAAAGCAAGTCTGGTGTGTCGTCCATGTATGTTTTGGTCTTGGCACAACTAAGCTAAAGTAATTTTTCAGTCTTGTAGAAAAACGGTGGTCAATCTTCCCGACTAGCTTATCCCGTCTAAAATACAACTTCTTCATAATTAAGACCTTGTATAATTTTTTTGCATGTATAATTAAGGTAATAATGCCCAAAATTACCTTAATAATCTTTCTCTGCACAATCTCAAAATTTAACACAATATACCTTAACATTTCTCGCAGGGACCTACTGTTAAGGAGTTTCATTATTTTAGTGTTGCCGCTTTCGCTCTGTTGAAGTTGGTGAATCAAAATATTTAAGGCAGTTCTCATGTCAGAAATTTAGTTGAGAATATTTTTCGTTATATAACATTTGTCGCTCGGACCTAGGTGACGTTTAGGTGTTATATTTGTTTGAATTGGTTGTGCTACATTTAGTAAGTTGTTGGGGCTTTATTGACAGGCCTCTGTGTAACAAAAGCTGTGTTGGTGTTGCTCGCAATGAAGATTATTAAAGGGTTTTTCTTATATATGTATTAACATTTCTCGCTAAGACCTACTCTGTAGGAGCTATTTTGTTTAAAGTGATGAAGTAACGTTTTACAAACATTTTGTTTTTGGTGGCTCTATGTCTGTTGATTTTTATCGAATCAAAATATTAAATGCAGTTCTCATGTCAGAAATTCAGCTTAGAATATTTTTTTGTGTTACATCAGTAGCTAGTAGGACCTACCTTTTAGGAGCCATATTGGTTTGAATGAATAAAGTTACCAATGTACCTATTTATATATGTACATAGACGATTAAAAAATAAATTTTGTTCGGAGATTATTCATTTATTTTTTTACCTTCCATACTACATCAATCCGCTCGTCCGTCCGCAAACTTAATTTCTCCAGGACTGGGAAAAGCAGTAATAAATTATAGGACATATACATGATGAGTTTTTTCCAAATCGGGGATAAATATTGAGCCCACATTTTTCAATTTAATTCTATGTACATAATAGCGATTAACAATGCATTTAATCCTAACAATAACTTAAATAAGGTCCAACAATGATTTATTTAGAAACACGTGTCATAATCTTGAAATATTGCGATAAACAAATATTATTAATTGTTATTGCGAAATTTCGATAAAATGTAGTTGTGCTCGTTTTATTATCTTTAGTTTGCACCTGTCAATGGCATAATAATATAGCTCCTTACACTAAAGTATACAAAGAACTATAAAGGAACTGACACTTTTCTGAGTTAGTAATTGATATCTTACCCATCCTTAGACTGTTACTCAGTTACAAATGAGTAACTGATCCCTATCTTGGGCTATCTAATTGATACATCAGTCGTAATCTCCAGACGGCTCCGGTGCCTCAGGAGAATGAGTTGTAACCGTTTTTTGTCCGATTGTTACCCGGGATTATCGATTCCCTATCTTATGATTTGACTTTCTAACCAGGGACTAGTTAATCCTCACCCGGCCAGCTGTTCCTATCTTCGTTAGATACACAGGATGAGGGTTGGTTATCACTTAACGAGATAATTGCGCGGGCAGCGTAATGAATAAAAGATGGCAGCTGACGAACTGGCGTTGATGACAGGTCAACTCTAGAGCATTAGAAAATTTTCGGGTGAATGAAACCTAAATGGGATATACCCTCATCTGGGAATTAATCGGAAAATGTATATTATTTTCAAGTTAATGATAATAATCTGTCAGCAGCTAGCTTCAGTAACTGCTGTCATCGATGGATGAGTTGACCACCTGCTGTCCTTCAGGAATGCTTTCCTCAGATTCTTGTCTGGCTGCAACTTTCACTTGTTTAATTATATATTCATCTGTCAGAGTATTTATTTCATAAAAAAATATTTTATAATAGTCTCGTAAATTTTATGTTTAAAATTTTAGGGATCATTTAATGTAAGGGGAAAGTTATAACATTGGTAAATATGAAAGAATTTTTAACAATATTTATTCATATATATATATTCTAATTTGTCTCAATATGAACAATAATTATGCTTCGAGATCACTAAGTTAAGGGAAAAAGAGCAAGTTTTTTTTTGTTGATTCTTTTCTGTTTCACAGCTAACAAGATAATAATGCATATATGTTTAATATAGTGTTGGAAAAAAAAAATATATATATAAACAATTTTTATCTTGTGTACAATGGTGTGTAAGTTTATTCGAGATTTTATTTTACCGATTTGAACACGTTGAAAGAGCTTAAACGTACTACTTTCATAATATCTCCCTTTAAAGTATCCTTAAATTTAGGAAATAAAGGTTCATGAGCTTTGTTACTCCACTAACATTCAAACTTCCTGAATCCAATATTTACATTCCAAAACGCTAAATGCCCGAAAGTTAGTGTATTATGAATCAGTACTTAGTGATCATTTATACAATCTCAAGCCCAACGGTTGACAAGGATGTAATTTGGTTCTAATTATTTGGCGGTTTCGAAATACCACTTATTTTTAATTATGAAATTGTATTGCATGGATATTGTTTTAGGGAACTAGACCTAAATTAGTTAAACCATACAATAATAACTAATTTACTTTAAATTAATTTACTCCCCCAAAAATCAATAAAAAAAACTCTTGTCATATTCAATGGAGAGGTCGCAGAACAAAAAAAAAAAAAATCTTAACTGTTGGTTACTAAACATTCAATCTTTAACTAATACGTTAAGGTTTTATCTACTAGAATACGCCGCTCCCAATTATAGAATAATTAAATCAAATTAAGAAACGTTATCAAAATATTATTCATAACTGTTTAAGGTCTGTTTGTGAATGAATGTTCATTAATGAAACCTGAAGACGGGCTATAGTGTCTAAAACGTAGAGTTTGATGAATGTCAAATAAATAAAAAAAAAAAAAAATATATATATATATATATATATATATATATATATATATATATATATATATATATTAAAAAAAAATAGCAGAATCACCTCATGAAAATTAAGTTATATTTCTTTTACCAACATGCTTTGAGGAATTCCTATACTTATTCCGACCAAGAAAAATAATGATCGCCTTAAATTGTTATAGTACAGTAGCTGACCGGACTGACGATGTCCTGCCTTAACTATATTTCAGCAAAATCGGTCAAGCCGTTCAAGTGTGATGCGATGACCAAGGAAAAAGGGGATTCATATTTATATATGCAGATAAAGAAAAACAGAAAAAAAAAAAACTAACTACTGAAGTAACTTTTCTCCTTTTTTCTTTCATAATATTCTTCTCCTGACTTATGACAACAGAATAAGAATTAGCGAAATCGGTGAAGCCATTCACGCTTAGTGTGAAGCCATTCTGTTAAGCCCTCTTTTTAAGACAAATTACTTCACTAAATAAGAAGTTCTCGAAGTTTATGAAATGATAAAAGCGCCATCCTGAAGAGTAACGCTACTCGTTACAAGATAATTACTTAAGACAAGGAAGGCTTAAACCTCCTGAGAGATGTTAAAGGCAACTAAATTACAGGTGATGAGGAAAAGGGACAGTAACGGGATTGCCGGCCTTGAGTAGCTCGCCTTATAAAATTCCTAAGAGCATTATCCTCGGGCCTCAGAGCGCCTCTTTATAAATATTGAGAAAGCCCTCTGCTTCTTTATTCATATTTTCTCCGGGGAAAGTGGATTGGAGCGAATCCAGAGGATGGATGCCGAACAGCTGGCTGCCTGATTAAATATTCACACACAAGCTACGTCAATAGTTGCGTTTGCTCAGTGTGCAGGTGTGCTTCAAGTTTTTAAGTGTTATGCGTCGGAGTTTTAACATTTTTTGACGTGTTTTTTTCTCCATGTAACAGAAAGTTTAATTTTAGGAATGTTGCTTCTTTAGAAACGACATGTGTGCTGCCAATGTCCATTTTCGCTTCATGTATTTTATTTGTCAGCTAATTTACTAGATGCATTGACTAATAGAGTAGTTGTAAATATCAATAAATAATTAAGACCAAAAAAAGAAACGATATATATTGTAAGCATTTGTATACTTACTTATAAGTAACATAGAAACGGGAGAAGCTAAAGATTCCTTACTCAAATATTCTTAATAAATGCTTTAATTATAACTTTATATAGAAAAACAAATCTGGTGCGAGCCTAACACGACTTATAATCACATGAGTATATGTCATATTCGTCACTTAACATTACCTTATATTAATTCTTTTTTTCGAATATGTAAACATTAGTGACAAAGTAAAAATGATTTTATAAACACAGAAAGGATTAAATTGAAATATTGATAAACGCTATTTTACAACCCAATATAATATAATTTTCTTCATTGAATAATTTAAAAAAATCACCATATCGATCATTATACCATCTGACAATATTATAAGTAGATATTGCCTAACATTTAATAGTTTACATATTTTTTCCATTTAAAGTACTCCAGGAAAAATAAAGTAGCAGGAGAAATGTTATTGGGGCTCCATCTTGCAAAACCAGCTGCTGTGCCAGTAATGTTCAATGAACCTATTTTATGAAACTCGTAACAGCTTGGGAAGAAATATTAGCACCGAAT
Organism: Piezodorus guildinii; assembly: GCA_023052935.1. NCBI lineage: Eukaryota > Metazoa > Arthropoda > Insecta > Hemiptera > Pentatomidae > Piezodorus > Piezodorus guildinii. The sequence goes on along the minus strand of CM041294.1, from coordinate 118,156,646 downwards.
AATCAAAATCAAAAATGGCTATTAAGAAAATTTAATTCCCTCATGTATGAGACAACTGGGACCAGCGCTGTGATCTATGGGCCCTAACGACTCATATTAGCGATATATAATAGACCCTTTGATAAAATATTACTCAGATTGCGAAAACACAATAGGAGCCTAAATATACAAGAGGGGTGAGGGTGCGTATGGCCATTTAGGGGCAGATGTGCGCACAATGAGCAGGATATGGGGAGTGGCAGGTAGTCGTGGATTAGTTTGCTCCACACACCTTAATCCACGGCTGATTGTTGCCTTCCCTATTGTTATACAGGGGGGTAAATTGAGGAAGAGCTTGATGTTAATAAACATAAGTCTGAAAGAAAAGCTGTTACTCGTCTAAAGTTTAAGGGAGGATCGCGCCAGTGCGGCGAACCTTCAAGCTTCCATATATTCATGCAATCTATAATTCATTTCTTTGTCGTCTGATAAAATGGGAATGTTGCATCCAATAGTGTGAAGATTTCCACCTTAGCAACTACGATTTAAAGCGTCACTGAACCAAATCTGCTGATTATTTATTTCTGGCAAACCCTTACTAAGTGGCTTAAATTGATGATGTATAGTCGACTGTAGAAACTATTATAGGTGGAATAATCAGGAATCAGTCATTTTTTGAAAAATTTTAATTTTGCCAACGTTTCGGCTCACGCTTGTGAGCCATCATCAGGGCTACAAACATTAGAACAAAAGAGATACATATTAATATGATAATGAAAATTTTCTTTTGAATGTAGTGACAATGATAACATTTGAAATAAAACAGAAAATATACTAACATACTTAAATATTATAGATACAAATAATGATAATGATACACAATCTGATGATGATAAGCATAAAAACAACATAAAGCATAAAAATACTTTAAACTTTAGTATAGAAGTAAAAATATATATATATATATATATATATATATATATATATATATATATATATATATATATATATATATATATATATATATAAACGTACCATTACTGAGCCATGTCCAAGCATAAACTGAGGAAAACCATGAACATAGGTAGTATGGGGAGGGGTTCATGTAAAAACCCTGAAGGTTTTCCCCTCTAAATGTAAATACTACAGCTTATCTTTGTTTTTAGAAAGTTTTACAAAATTATAGAATGGAAAAACAAAACAATATACTCGTATGTACAATAAGGCTCAACATTTTTAACAGAAAATTATAAACACTAGAATCTGTGGTATGTAAAAGATCCATGAGGTAGATAATAAAAATAAAATAAAATAAATAAATAACAAAAACCAGAGGTGTTATAAACGAAAAGATAAATATACAGTAAATAAAATATAAATTACACAAGCAATTTGTTTCCATGTTTTAAAACTAAGCGGAGATGGGGAAAGCTAGAGGATAAGACTTATTTAATTTTTTGAGATAGAGATGGGATGTATGGAATGGATCTGTACTGGGGAACTATGACGGGTTGTAGAGAGTGTGCGGGGATGGAGTGAGGGTTTGAAGAAGTTTTAATAAGGTTTTTAATTAATTGGTCAGGAAAATTATTAGATTTTAGAATTTTTTCTAGTCGGGTTAAATTATCTTGGTGAAATTTTGTATCGGAAAGTGTTAATAAACGGTGTATGAGGTTTACCTGTTTCTACGGTGTATCCTCTAGCTTTCCCCATCTCCGCTTAGTTTTAAAGTCCAATACTAAGTCCAAAGTTTTGTTTTTATGCTTATCATCATCAGATTGTGTATCATATTATCATTATTTGTATCTATAATATTTAAGTATGTTGGTATATTTTCTGTTTTATTTCAAACTTTATCATTGTCACTACATTCAATAGAAAATTTTCATTATCATATTAATATGTATCTCATTTTCATTTTATCTATTTTCAAAAAATGACTGATTCCTGAATATTCCATATATATAGAATATAGTTAGCTGTAGTTAGCCTGAGTGGTGTGCCGGTGCTCAATGAAATTCTTTGTGTTGAAAAGGATCCTATGTATATACATAGACGGAGGATCGAAACGTCCAAATAAAGAAAATTAAGGAGTGAATGTTTAATGACCTAAAACCCGAATCATTTCAAATGAAATTATACATATATATATATATATATATATATATATATATATATATATATATATATATATATATATATATTCATATATGTTTAGTCTAGTCTATATTACTGGAATAGATATAGTCCAGATATGGAAGCTATACATTTTTTTAATGTTGCTGAAATTTTAATTTCATGCAATATATATCGATATTTTGTTTATAAAATTTGTAATCTAATTGACATTTTGTTGATCAATAACCTTTGTTGTACTTTGGGAATGGCAATCTCAGTGTGTACAGGTACTTAGAGAACCCCTCCCTGGAGCTGGAGGGATAACAAAGTTTATCGACACGGCCGCAGCGCTAAGTGTTGCTAGATTGGTAAGTCATGGCCGATGTAGCTTCCGCTACGTTAACAGCCTGGGACGCTTCTAGTCCACTCTTGATGTAGTAAGCACTGGGAAACAGTGCATCTATCTGGGCAGTACTGTTAGAATGTACAGCTTAATATAAGTATGTATTGTATATAATTTTAATATGAAGTCTTATGATGTATGGAGGATGTCTAAGTTCACCGTTAAAAAAAAAACTGGTATTATTACCTAGCACGTGGATATATTTTCGCTTTTTATTTCCTTTAATTTTTTTTTTAAGGAAAAAATACTTTATTGAGGTAGTTACTAATAAAATGATTATGAAAAAAATATACTTTTGTTGGCTTACAAGAAAAAGCATAACCATTAATTTTTACGATCAAAAACTATTTTAACTATCAATGATCAAAAACTATCAATGACTAGTTCTGGTTCAAATGAAATCTTTATTTTATAAAATGTCAATTAAAATTTTAGAATATATCTATAAACAAAGTAGGTCCCTTAAGAATAGCAGATATGAACATTCAAACATAAAAAACCATGTTTGCCCAAAAGAAATTTTTTTTTTATTTTTATTTATTTTTTTTATTCCTATGTATTACAGTTTGTCACAATGGACAATAATAATATTGCTAAAGGATCCCATTCATACAATATCACCATTACTAAATGGCGAGATAAAATAAAAATAAATATTATTAAAAAATTAAAAGTCTTTAGGAGACACTTGTTTTTAATAAAATTTACATTTGGCAGAAAAGAATTATTTCCTTTATTCAAAGTTTTGTTACTAGAATTGAAATATTACAAATGCAGTGTCTGTTAGGATGATAGATCTGAGAAAAGTTTTGATTTGAATGAGCTATAAAGGTATAGAAAAGTATCCTGGCGGATTTAGGAAGGTTGGAAATCCCAAAAGCGAGTAAATTGGACGAGGACCAGTAACGATCAAAAGTTTTAGTTCTGTGGGTAGGAACGGAAAGTTCAGACTGACGTGATCTTGTTTCAAGTGAGTGAATTGAGGATTTAAATTGAAGGAGAGTAGGATTTTCTGCTAATGATGGAGCCACTTTAACCACTAGTGAGACCTCTTTGAAGAGAAATCTTAAATTTTAATTATGGCAAGCTAAAATCCTTTATCGATCAGATTATCGATTAGGACCAAAATAAGCTATATGGAAGTTTTTCCGACTCATCGTCAGTGCTTGAAACACGCTTTCTAAATAATTATTATTAGTTGGTTATGATTTTAATTCTAATCGGATTGAGAGCACCATGACAACTTGATTTCTGAAGATATCCATTCATCACATATTCATCTTAACTAGTTTAATAATTCTTTATTATAATTATGATGATTTAAATAAATTAGGTACTTGATTAATTAGTAAATTTGTGAATAATTAACAACATAATGGCACCCTAAACCTATGACCGTTGCTTTCTTTCTTGTTTACTTTTCATTGATTCGTTTTTTAGAATCACATCTTTTTAATGATTTTCACTGCTTTAGAAAAGTCTGTCGTTGCCTGGGAGTTATTCAGTTGCTGATATCTTTCAGTCCTTGAAGAGCACAACTACCCGAGCACCCCACTATTCCTCAGGAAGAGAAGGCTGACGCTGCATGATGCACCCACCGTGAGCTCTCCCTGCGCGTTCTCCGGCCGGAAACCATTTACGAGAACTACCATGACTGAGGTAACTGCCGCAACGAGGAAGCCGACACGTGCGGGCGTTTAGCGTCCGTACCGGAACCGCGTCGATTAATAGTCAGGATTATCAAGGAGGCACTAATTGCTAATGGACCCAGCGACAGATGGTCCAACCCTCGGCGTACCACCCGCTAGGTCTAGGTTCCTGTTACACGAGGTGTCATGGAGGGTGTATTACTCAGCCTTATGCTATTCTAGATATTTATATTTTACTTGTTCTTAATGTTGGAAGTTTCAAAGGATACCTAACACTTATACAGAATATGCGCTACATTAAAGGAGTTTAGGAAAAGTTGTTAAAATAAGGAACAACTAACTACAGAGGGGAGTGAAGGGCCCCTTTAATCGGAGGATACTTATATAAAATTACTTATACAAGAAATATGTAGAAAATTGTTCTTTGAGTAATTCAGTTCTTAGGGTATATAACAAAAATATTGATTCTGACATAAATAAATATTATAATATAACAGTTTAGGCCAACGCAACTCAAGTGTCACAGCGCATGTCTTTAAATAATTTGATTTTATAAAAAAATTTTTACATAATATATGTATACATATGAGTTTAAATGTAATTACGGAGTAATCAAATAATTCTGTTAACAGTCTATTTTTCATCATTTATTCTCTTTTTTTATTTTAATATCGAAAATTAATTTTTATTTTTAAATATGGAATTACGTAGCGAATGCAACACTCAATTTATAATCTTGACAACTCTTTAAATTTGGTATCGAGAGGTCATTAGTTGGTCCTGTCTGAATCTCAGCCTGATTCGAATGAAATTTTATAATAAAAGGATCAGGCTTTTGAAGTACATTCTCAGCCGCAATGTATCCTTTAAAAGTAAGGCTTCTGGAAAAGAACACAGTAAGTGTAATCTTGGGGGACTAGTGTAAATATTATGTAGCAAAATAGGTTTTGTTTATTCTGTTTGTATGCCTGTGGTGTTGATGTCGAAACAGCCATATATGCCCAGATCGTGGGTTCAAACCTGACAAGTGACCCAAGGATTTTTAAATGGTGTTAAAAAATCCTTGGTTATACCGTCCTTTGGAAGGGGCGTACATTGATGGTCCCGATCCTTTGCGATGTCGGGTACTCGTTGAAGATCCCTATTCTAACAAAACCCTGATAAACAAAATTTAGTACTCATCGTCTTAGTATCGTCTGATTAGCTACAGTTGCATAAAAGTTCCTTTAAATCAATTAAATTGTTCACTAGGTGCATTACACCACCAACAGTTCTTTCCTTTTCTGATTGTCTCCTTTGGATTCCAAAATGCTTAGATCAATCAAATAAACAATTAAAATAGTTAAAATTACGTTTATAGTAAATTGCATGAGTATTGATATTTTTATTTGGTCCTCAAAAGTTTAATTTTTATTTAGCGTGTTCAATTATGATAAAGTATCTTATGCAATTAATTACTCTTATTGCCCTGTGAAAGTTTGGAAGGTCGTTTTGGCTAAAGAGCTTCCCAAGTCTTCAATTATTAAGCTTAATGAACGGCTGACGAAAAGGTCCACGAAATAGTTACTGAGGAAAGTTTTAAGTGGCTTATCAATTTTTGAAGAAGGGGACCGGACATGCATTAACCCGGGGGTAATAGCCATGGTTGACCACCGCCCGGCTAAAACAACAATCCTATCTCCTCGGCAAGTTGTACGTTCTGGCAACTCTCGGTCAATTGTTGTCAAGCAATTTGTTATGCTGTCTCAAATCGATTCTTCTCCATTATTTAGCTGTCAAAAGTTCTTAATCGATAATCTATTATTATGTGCATTCCTATTAGTCCAGGTCTAGGGGTGGGTATTTTCCTAATTTATCAATCGGAAGTTTGTTTCTTTTCGAAGTAGTTTTCAACTTAGGGATAATTTTGTAATTAACGTTTATTATCCCATATTTTGAATATAGGTTGAAGTTGTCGAACTAGTTTAATTCAATTTTATATTAGTATTTTTTTTTCTTATAATATTGATTCGCACGTGCCCATAACCCAAGGACAATGAGCAAATGTGAGGAAGCAATGGGGAACGCTGACATCTGAGGCTTGAGGAAGGATCAGTTTCAAGCAGCACGCATTTTTTGACCTGATCATTATTGATTAACGCAGGAGATCTCTCATTCAGCACCTTTAAGTCAGTGTGTAGGGTTTTCTTAGTAACGTACCAAGATGTATTTGTTATGAGTCGTAATATTTTGGAACGCAGAATTTTATTTTCATTCAAGTAAGTCTTTTTTGTTTGCTATACACTGTATTTAGTTGGAAAAAGTGAATAAAGTATTTTAATACGTTTGTAGAGTACATTTCGTTTTAATTTTACGTGCATACCCCATGACATTCTCTGAATCCTTTTTTTTATTTTATTTTTTTAATTGTATTTATTATATATAGTACGCATGGATTGTTACATTATCCTAGATGTGCCAATTTTCACTATTCTTCGATAACGTTATAAAAAAACAAAAAGTTGAATACAACAGTTATTCAACATCTATCATTATCCTATCTTTACCAAATTGTAATTTTACTTATTCAATCTTCAGGATAACATTAATATATATTAAAGCTTTGAATTTAAATATGTATCTTAAATTAAAGATACCTAATTTTATTCTTAATCTTAATTTTGAAGATGGCCGCACCTACAGTTCTATATTCATATCGCTCTGTATTTGTTACCTTGCCATTTCTGTTTTACTGAGTAAACAGCCCTCAAACTTTGTGAATAGTGAGTTAGTGAACAGTTAAACACTTAATAAACCACAACTGGAGAGACAGGTGAGTGCAGTTAATTTTTATAAGCACGTAATAGACTGGTGTTCGCTAGAGCCTGGAAGTAGTGCTACGAGGCTACTTTCGGCACCTGCCGAGAGGCTACTAATTCCTTCTGCCCAGCTATTGTTTACAAGGTCTTGGCCAGCACTGTTGTCATTTCCCAATTCGTAACCGGGACATTATTCATATCTGGTTTAATTTTTGTGATTTTAAGACTTTATTTCCTTAAAGTTATTATTTCGAACTATTTTATTTCTTTATTTTTGTGTATTTCTTTTATTTATTTACTTGTTTCTATATATAAATCAGATATGTTTCTTTTAATTATGTTTTTATGTGTATATAATGTAGATAGTTTAGTTTTAAAAATTGTTTAAGTAAATTTTTGTTTATTAGCTATTGTAGGTATATATATATTTTTTTTTTCTCTTCTCTTCTCTTATATTAGTGATTATGGACCCAGATATGATTACATCGTGTGATGACTCGGACGAAGAGACACCATTTTCAGAAATCAGTGAATCTGATTCGCAATATTTAAAGCGCCGGTCACTTCAGAAAAGAAACCGCCACTCAAACCCTGGATCCCTGGAGAATTCGCCAACCAAACAGAAAAATAAACAGGCCAAGATAAAACAATCACCTAAAGAAATTATATCTCCTCCTAAAACTCGCAGTACGACTGCAGCCAACAAAAATGAAACAATTATACCGTCAGCCGCTACATTAACGACTGCCGCCCCATCAACATCCGCCGCTCCATCAACATCCGCCGCTCAGTCTACAGCCAAAAATGTCAACGAAGTTCCGAGCCAAGGGTTTACAAATCCAGAACCACCTCCTATATTTGTCTCTAAAATCAGCGATTTTATGTCCTTCGGTCGAGAAATGGCAAAGTTGATCGGACAGTCTAATTTTCGTTGCTTTTCAAGACAGAGTGACATAAAAATCAACACCACCAGCAAAGAAAGTTATAAAAAGCTCATCAGTTATTTAACTACAAACAATTATGACTTCCATTGCTACCAATTAAAAGAAGAAAAATCATATCGAGTGGTTTTACGAGGACTCCACTCAACCACACCTACAGATGCCATCAAACGCGACCTGGAAGAAATTGGACATGTTGTTAGAAAGATTTCACCCGTCGTACATCCAAAAGAAAAATATACGCTTCCACTATTTTTCGTAGATCTAGAACCGGCCAAAAACAACTCGGAAATTTTTAATATCACTAGATTAGTCTACTCAACAGTCCGTTTCGAAGAACCAAGGAAGCAAACCAGCATTGTTCAATGCACAAAGTGTCAAAACTTGGGACACACAAAGACATACTGCTTTCACCCGGCAAGGTGCGTTAAATGCGCTGGTCCCCATGCCTCTGAAACCTGCCCGAAGCCTCGAACTGAGACAGCAACGTGTGCTCTTTGTGGCGAAGCCCATCCGGCGAGCTACAGGGGCTGCACTGTTTACAAAAATCTACTTCGGCAACGATCTCAAAATACACCGGGATTAAGAATAGAACAGAAGACTTGCTCCCAGGTACCTGCACTAGATAATTTGACTGACTTCCCAAGATTTAAGCAACCGCCACTTATCATCGCGCAACCGCAGCCTCTACCTCTACCTTCTACCTCTACCGTCAGCGATGTTAAAGATGACTTCAGGAAATCATTCTCTGAGACCGCCACCTTTAAGAAGCAGCAACCTAGACGTCAGGCGCCTCCAACCTCCCACACCAAGCCTCCTGCATCCCATCCACATCCACAAACTCCACTTCGGCCAACTCCTTCCCACCACCAATCCCTGCGGGTAAAACTACCTCCTGAACACCCTCAGAAAATCACACCCCGTCCTATTGTTCAGCCAAGCCAGCCGAAACCCTTACCTGAAGTTTCACAGAGGACTGAACATCCTCGTACCCCGCGCCTAATCCAGTCTCCTGTCAATACCCTGACCACATAACTTATTCTTCTCATATTCCTTATCCGCACCCTTTTCCCAACCAAGATCTATCTAGCATATATACCATCCTGAACTCCTTTCTCTCAGATCTTGCAGAAACCATCAAACCTCTTGTCACCCTTCTCACTAGACTCCTTTCCGAAATACCATTAAATCTCCACGATGAATGTAAAGCCCTTAACTATAGTATTGTGGAATGCTAATGGCCTACATAACCACCGTGACGAACTCGACGTATTTCTACATGACAAACAGATAGACGTAGCATTACTGACTGAAACCCACTTCACTAAACGATCAAAGTTTTACATACGTGACTACATCACTTATAGATCAGACCACCCTGACAACACTGCCCATGCCGGATCATGCATCCTAATCCATAAATCCCTATCCCATTCCCTTATTCCATCTACTCCAACTGACACCATACAATCAACCTCTATAATCATTTCAACTCGTCCTTTCCATGTAACCCTTTCAGCTGTATACTGTCCTCCCAATAAACCTCTTTCCTATAAGCTACTCGATACCCTATTTCGATCACTAGGACCGCGCTTCATTGCTGGAGGAGACTATAACGCCAAACACCAGCGATGGGGTTGTCGTACATCCAATCCCCGTGGCAATATCCTCTCAAGCGTCTCAATATCCAACTGTTATACCATCCTCTCACCCATGAACCCCACTTACTGGCCTACATCTCTCCGAAAACGTCCTGACATCCTCGATATATTTGTCTCTTCTCAGATATCCTTCTCCCAAACTATGATCGAAGCCCTGAATGACCTTTCATCAGATCACAGTCCAGTTCTGCTATCCTTGCATTCGAGCTATGTTCCTAAACCCCCAATCAACTCATTAATTACAGGACGTGTGGACTGGGACGGATTCCGATGCGACTTGGAGAATACATTGGATCTAAAAATTCCCCTCAAGACTCGACATGACATTGATAAAGCTGTTGGAATACTGACAGACTCAATAACTAACAGTATAAAAGATAACACTTCATCCACATTCAACATCAATACTACTCAACAGACTGTACTGCCACAGCACATTCGTATCTTATTAAGAGAAAAACGCAGAGCAAGATCGAAGTGGCATAGGACAAGATATCCTTCAGATAAAACTAATTATACAAAATTGACCAACAAACTAAAATCAGAACTCAGTAAATTTAAAACTCAAACATTACTTAACATGACTGAAAACCTCACTACCACTGATAATTCACTCTGGACGACCACTAAAAAACTCCTAAAGTTCAAAGATTTTAATCATCCCCTCCTAAATGAATCACAATCCTGGACAAGATCAGACGACGAAAAATCCCGGACGTTCGCAGAACATCTCTCTAAAATATATAACCCTCATCCTGATATCCTTAATCCTCATCACCTCGATTGTATTGCAGCAGAACTGGATATTCCTCTCCAAATGAATCTTCCCCCTAAAGCGTTCCATCCATCCGAAATATCGAACATCATCCAGAGTTTTACCATCCCGCAAAGCCCTGGACATGACCTCATAACTTCCCGTATCCTAAAACTACTTCCTCGAAAAGCCATCCTATATCTTACTTACATCTGTAATGCCGTTCTCCGCTCCACATATTTTCCCGCTTCCTGGAAATTATCCATCATTAAAATGATCCCCAAACCCAAAAAGCCTCCAGAATACCCTTCCTCCTACCGCCCCATCTCTCTCATATGCATCATGGGTAAAATCCTTGAAAAACTTCTGCTTAAACGCATATATCCCATCCTTGATTCCAATCACATTATCCCAGATCATCAGTTTGGTTTCCGAACATCTCACTCCACTATCCAGCAATGCCATCGTGTGGTGGACGTTGTCTCGTCTTCATTGGAGCGCGGATTGTACTGCACGGGAGCCTTCCTCGATGTAGAACAGGCCTTTGACCGAGTGTGGCACCCGGGACTGCTTTACAAACTCCGTAAATTCCTCCCACCTACATACTTCCTTATTATCCAATCCTATCTCACAGACAGGTCCTTCAAAGTAAATCATAACCGTTCCTGTTCATCCCTTTTTAATCAGTGTGCAGGTGTTCCTCAAGGCAGTATTCTAGGACCCATCCTTTACACAGTTTATACAGCTGATATCCCATCCCATCCTAGCACTTTCCTTTCTACCTATGCTGATGACACATGTGTGTTATCAGTCAACAACGATCCAACTATTGCCTCCCAAACTCTTCAATCACACATCAAAGACCTTGAAGTATGGTGTCAGAACTGGAGAATAAAAATAAATTCCAATAAATCCCACCAAATCACCTTTACCCTTCGTCGTAAACCTATGACATCCTGCCCAACAGTATCCTTCAATAACACTCCTCTTGTCCCGGTTGAACAGATCCGATACCTAGGACTGCACCTGGACAAACGTCTTACTTGGAACCCTCATACAAGACTGAAAAGACAAGAAACTGCCCGACGTTTTCGACTCCTTCAACACTTACTAGACAAACGCTCTAACCTTCCACTTAAGTACAAAAGGCTCATCTATATGACTATCATCAGACCGATATGGACTTACGGAGTAGAGATTTGGGGCTCTACTAAACCATCAAATTCTTCCCGTCTCCAATCCTTGCAATCAAAAATCCTTCGAAAAATCCTCAACGCTCCTTATTTTGTCACAAATAAACTCATCCATGAAGACCTTAACGTTCCCTATGTTGCTGACTTGGCGCGAACCAGGTACCACTCCTTTCATGGCAAACTCCATTCCCACTCTAATCCACTTGTTTCAATCCTTGCTTCCTCTACAATCCCCGATAATCCTCCGAGGCGTCTGAAAAGAAGATGGCCACGAGACCTTCTAGTTTAACATAGTCTTTGGGGAGCTGCCAATGGGTAGTATCCCCACATGTGAATCCATGCCATTTTTATCTTGTATCCCATTTACTAGATGTATATTATTATACAGTTGTAAATAGCAATAAATATATCTAAAAAAAAAAAAAAAATCTTAATTTTGAAGGTAATATACTCAGATATAAATTTGTACTGTATCTTTTTATATTTCCTCTTGAAGGAAAAATTGTTCTTTATTTATGTATCTTGCCAATCCTAGATCTTAAATTTATGTCTGCATTTTATCATTAATTAGATGTATCCCAAAACAGCTAATTAATGATAACACAATACACTCCCGAGAGTGGTTAAGAGTATTTTTATTTTATCTTCCATTCTATCTCCGGTAACTTCCGTTTTGTTTTAAAATGCCGATTCTGGTTGCTGATATTCGGATGTCATCGAACTGGTAATTATAGGATCACAGCCCTACCGAACCGAAATACGCTGAGTGGTAGTTCAAATATCCCAGAAACCACTTCACGCGGCGAGATAAAGGGCTACCTTAGCTTCCTGCATCGATTAAGGAACCTATTACACAACTGGAAGCCTTGAAGAAATTTCAGTGATTCCGAAAAAGATTCCGGGCTAAAAGCTCGGGAGGGAAAAGGGTGAATAAATCAGGATGGATCTAGGAGCCAGTTGGAATAAATAACACAAGTCCTCGTAGGGCTTAAGTGTGGGATAGTTTACTTTTTAAGGTCGGTGGGATAAAAAAAGAAATAAGGTATCTTGGATTGAGATTGGTCGTTCTTCGAATAGGCACCACTGAACTTACAAAAGTTTATCAGTGACTTTTCTTTATATTTAAAAATTTCATTGAGAACGTCATCGTAAATGTATTACTTTTACTTACCTATATATGAAATATGTAGTAGGGGAAAGTATTGCGATGTTGAAAATTTTCGAATTTCAGTTTTCAATGGAAATACGCGTTTTAGGGTCCCTTGAGTCCAAATGACCAAGTCCCGCTAAAAGGCCTGTGTGTGTGTGTGTTCGTGTGTGGTAACTCCCGGGCGAAAATGAGAAGTCCTATAAAAGTTATATTTCCTATTTAAGACAACTATACACCCGAGATGTTACAGAAATATTTTGATCAAAATCAGCTAACCAGAAGAGCCACTGCGTGCTATGCATTTTGCACCTTTTTACGATTGTCTCAAAAACGACTCTAACGATTTCGATTAAATTCCCTGTGTATCGATGTATAATTTAATGGGCTTTAATATCATGTAGATTTAATTCTGATTAAAATAATCTGACAGGGCTTAAATACCGATAGTTTAAATTTTCTTCCTCTAAACTACCTTTAAATTTCTAGATTTTATAAAAATAACCATATCATCTTGTTACCATTGATGAAAAACAGATAAATCTATGAGTTGTACGAATTCAATATCCAACTGAAAAAATGTTTGTTTGATGCAAATTTTTTATTTTGAACATACGAATAATGATATACATGTATAATATACCATTGAAAAGCGAAAGATTTTAAGAAATATATTATGTTATACATAAGATTGTAAAAGTTAATAAAGAATCATGAAAAGCCGATAAAACTAACTGATTATTTTAGATAATAATATAATCGATTTTTTAATTAACACATGTTTCTATAGAAATTCAATTTAATCAATTCTTTAACAGTTTCAGTTATTTTCATCTCTAACTCTATTTGAAAATTCTTTAATCGATTTTAAACACAGAGGTAAGTGAAAGTCGTGTGTTGCCCGCACTAGATTTTTACATTTAAAGTAGTTATCTCATTGAATTCAGTAAAGTTTAATAAGGTTTAAATAAATGCATCGCCAATCACTGCTCCTCCGTAATGCCCGGACTCATCAAGCTTGTATTCTGAACCGTCTTGACGAAGCGATGACTATACATAAATTTCACAAATGGCCGCCGTCAGTGATCTCCGAGAATTCAGTGATCGTACGATATTTAATGACAGCGGGTATCTAAAACGAATATAATGTATTGTGATGTTTTCTTATTTTGAATCTAACGATTCCGATCGGCTTCAATAGTGCCTCGAAGATGATGAAGCAGTGGGTTTAAATAAATGACCGCTCGATCTTGTGGTACCAAATGGATCCCCTCAACGTGACTCTCCCTTATGGAGAATAATAAGGTTCATTTCCAATGTGGGACTATCTTCGGCATCTGACGTACGATTAGATGTGTCGTCATCCTAGTCGCCTGATTGATAGGTTGTGACGTAGTGGTCGTAAAGACAATGAGAACATAAACATTCTTTAATCGACTGTTTAGAATCCCATATTTGTAATTGACTGTTAAATCATTTTTGGAAACTGGTGATTATACTTTACAAATCTGGTGCGGACAACACACGACTTTCACTTACCTCCGTTTTTAAAATCAATTAAAGAATTTCCAAATACAGTTAGAGATAAAAATGAGTGTAACCATTAAAGAATTAATTAAATTGAATTAATATAAAAACATTTGCTTTATTAAAAACCAATTATATTATTATCTAAAATAATCAGTTAGTTTTATCGGCCTTTTATCACTTTTTATTCAATTTTACAAGCTTGTGTATAAGATAATATATTTTATAAATTCTTTTTCTTTCCAGCGGTATATAATACATCTATATTACTGTTTCTTATGTTAAAAAAACTAAATTGGCGTGCTCTGCTTCATTGACAAGCCGTCAGGTTGCAGCACGGTCAACATGAATTTCCCTTTTCGCTAACCCGAAACAGTTATCGGATTATCATCACTCTCCATTACCCTTTACAATTCCGTGTATCAGATAATATTTTTTCAAAAATCTATATCTATCCAACGGTAAATTATACATCGGTATAACTATTCTTGTGTTGTTCAAAAACACAAAAAATGCATACAAAATATTTGTTCAGTTTTCTCCTTTAGTTGTTTATCAAATTCGCTCAACGTGCATATTTAGGTATTAATTATCAATGGTAACAAGATAATATAGTTATTTTTATAGAATCTATAGAATTAAAGGTACTTTAGATGAAGAAAATTTAAAATATTGGCATTTAAGCCCTGTCAATCAGAATGAAACCTACATCATATGAAATCCTATTTAATTTTACATCCATATAGAGAGTTTTAATCAAAAGTTACAGCCGTTTTAGAGAAAATGATAAAGTGGAAATGCTTGGTATATAGTGGCTCATCTGGTTGGACGATTTTAATGAAAAAGTTGCTGTAACATCTCGAACGTATAATTGTCTAAAATATGAAATTTCAGTTCCATACGACGTTTAGTTTTTGCACTTAACTTACACACAAACACACACCTTTTTTCGGGACTGGATTATTTGGACTCAGGGGATCCTAATATGTTGATTTTCGTCGAAAACTGGAATTCGAAAATGTTCACGATCGCGATACTTTCCGTTACTATTATTCATGTATAGGTAAGTGAAAGCAAAAGGAATCTGTGACTCAAAAGCTAACGTGCTCTAAGTAGAGTAGATAGCAGATACTCAAGATCCTGTAGATAGCAGAAACAAGAGACTCGAGGCTAAAGCCCTACCTTACCATCAAGCCCTCTCCACAATATACAACCCTCTAGATTCATTACTGGACGGATAATCTGTTTAGCCCAGCCGCAGTTCTTATTTAATTTTCCGTCTGGGAGGTTTTCAATTTTTCCAATTTGCGGGGGGCACCCCATCGCCGAGACAGGATCCCATCAGTCTAAGTAGATTATAGGTCGCGAACCAACCCTTAGGGATTATTATAATAGAATTATAATCCCGGTTGAGGAGGTGAGGGTTGCAGTCACTATAATAGCCAACCATCGATTTTCTCAAGGGCCTCTTGTAGACACTCGGGGCAGCTCTTATTATTCAGCCTCTATGGGTGAAGAAGTAATCCCTTGTATAATGAAAACTCTGCCTTGGTTTTCTTAAACGAAAATGTTTTACAAAGGTTAAATGAAACAAGAGTATAGTTCTAAATGTTTTCTCATATAACACCTTAGTGCAATTATACTTTATCATTTAATCCCCAATTTTCCTACTAAATAAAAATAAATAAGTACATACCGCGCTGAGGTATTAAATGTTATTTTCTTATCCAACTCTTGTCTTTATGGAATTCCATTCCTTCTTATATTCATCACTCTAATACCCTTCTGACCTTCCCGTATTTTCAATCACTTCGTCTCTATCTCATCAAAGATATTTAAATAGTTTGCATGCATTTCTTCCTTCAAAACTTTCTTCTAGTAGATATGGATCGACCACATACTCATTAACAAGGCGAGGGGACAAGAAGTTGGATAAGAAATCTACTTAAAAAAATATGCCTTTTAAATCAGGGAATGGTTGCTGCTGTGTTCTATTCTTCCTCTTGCTCGACATTTTATTATTTTCTATATTTATATATGTGCATGTTTAAAAATGAGAAAAACATTATTATTAAAAATCACAGACTCGCTCGTTTTTCATTCATATACTAGCTGACCCAACAGAAGATGTCCTGTCTTAATTTTGAATAACAGAATCCAGCTTTTATAAGAAATCTGCTTGATCAGTGGTTGCTAACGAATAATTCTCGTGGACCTGAAATCCTGAAAATCTAAATCCTAAGTATTATATATATATATATATATATATAATATATATATATATATATATATATATATATATATATATATATTAGATTTTAATTTTGAATACAGAATCCAGCTTGTAAGGATCTGCTAGATCTGGTTGCTAACGAAAAATTCTCGTGAGCTGAAATCCTGAAAATCTAAATCCTAAGTAATATATATAATATATATATATATATATATATATTATATATATATATATATATATAAATATATATATTAGATTTTAAAGGGATTAAACGAGTCAGCGTTTAAAGATCCCATTTTACCACATGAAAAATTGAATGTTATTTATAAAATAAATTATATAGCTTGTGTTATCTAAAAAGATAACTACATGAGTGAAACAGCACAGCAATAATTGCGAAAATAGTTAAGATATAAACACCACAGCATTAGGACAACATTATTACACTTAATCAAATTTTATTTTGAAAAAACTAGATTTTTGAGAATAAAAAAATATTTTAAATCAAAACAATCAATATATGTATATTAAAAAAAACCATAAAAAGACCAAAAATTGTAAATATTCAGCACCTTAGTTCACTATATCAATAAATAAAATTTAAACTACAATATTGACCTAATTTATAATAAAATCATGTTTACTTTTAACAGTAAATAGGTATGCTATATAGGACAAATATGTGATTTTGATAGGTGTTTTTTTAGTTAATTTAATAATAACTAAAACAATTTAAACAAACATAAATTATGACTAAATTTTAATTAAAATGGATTTTTAATTTTTAAATACCTCTAGGTAAAAATATTGTCTGTGATATTTTATTAATGTACATAATTTTTTATAATGTTTTTTAATTATTTAATAATATCAATAGTATATAAAATAGTTATTTTTTTATGTTATTGATAATTTGTTGATGTATTTTAGTGAATCCTGATGATGAGGAGGCCCCCGAAACGTTTACTCGTTTAAAATTTTAATTGAAGACTTAGAAACCAACTAATTATTTGTTCATTGTTTATGCGAAGTTGCATTTGTCATTTACCCTCAATATTTTCAAACTGTTTTAAAATTTCACATATCAATTTTATGGTTGTAATGCGTAGTAGCAGTCACTTGTCAGTGATCAGTAGAACCTAAATCTCTTAATATGTTCAATTAGTCTGTGTGAGCATGTGTGATTCTTATAAAAAGCAAAGGCTTCAAAAATATTTTACTTAAAGATAGTTTTAAATTACTTTCCATAATACATCTTGCGGATATTAATTCTCTTATATTATGCTCTAATCTTCCATATATAGGAATATATTGTATAATGAATTTATATATGGTTAATGGCAGTTACCATATGAAGCAGTTTAATAATAATTTTAGTGAACAACTTAATAGATTACTTCAAAATTATATGATGGAAAGTAAAGAGTCCTGATGATGGGAGTGAGATCCCGAAACGTTTAATTGGTGATTTAATAAATAAATTAAGTATATGGAAGATATTAATCAGCCCTAATTTATTTATGCTAATATTTTGAAATTTTAGTAAAATTATTTACAAAAATACAGCTTAGTTAGGGTCACTAAAGGGTAACATATATTGCCATGGCCCCCGTGCATAGCTTAAGGCTTGTATGGATGAAAGTTTGAATAATGTCCATCAAAAGACGTTTAAGATAATAATGTGTGATTTGGAAGTTGCATTGTTGAAGTTCTAAACGGGCAGCCATCAGAGACGGGATTCTATATATTACAGGATGACATGAATGGTCGGAAAATAGCCGGGATTAGATAATAAATTTAGCCGTTGTTAGGAAATAAATTGCGGCGAGGATTTTTCCTAAAGCCGTGCGGCTAAAAGCGGTTCCTCGTTAGTGGATATTGTGGCCTCCCTTTGTTATGTGTGAAAACCACCCCGGCCTTGTGTACTCTGTTGCTTCCCCACTATTATATTATGTCTGCCCACATCCCTTACGTTTTATTCTTTTTTTACCTTCTTTGTTACGAATCTCCTTAGGATGAATTTTTTAAAATCTGATTTCCATAATATTTTATTGATAATAGAGTGTATCTTTGTCATTTACATGTCGGGCCTGTTGACAAAGGCTAATACTGATGTAAAAGTCACTTTTTACTTATATTTATTCTTTTCTTTTTTAGACATGTGTACATTCGTCTCGGATTATTCAAATATATTCATGTATACGAGGGCCGGTATGTTCTACTGGTCTATTCCACGTCCTACAGTAGTGACCATGTGGTGTAGAAAAAAAAAACTAAATATAAATAAAAATAAAGTTGTTTTTTAAAACTAAAACGAAATTCAAAGGGCATTTTACAATAAATATGTTTTTGCTGATTAAATTAAACAAAAGGCTACTTACTAATTTTAATATTTGACTATTCCTCTAGGATATTCGCAAAAAATGAATAACAATTATCAGCTCAAATGTTTTCTTCCTTTTTGGTTCATTTGTAATGATTTAATAAATATATACTGGTGCTTATATATTTTATCTAATCTGTGTTAAATCTACTTTAAACATTTTGTTTTATATTTCAAAAAACTATTTCTATTATGTTATTGAAGCTAAGAAAATCCCAAATATTTTTTTTACTCACTTGTATAACAATAAAGTCTATTTTTATTTTTTATACTTTATATTTTTTATACTGTATTATTTTTTAGAGTTTAATAATTTTTCCACATTCTAAACCTTTAGTGATTTACATGGAAAATT
The DNA here is from genome assembly GCA_023052935.1 of Piezodorus guildinii. Classification (NCBI taxonomy): domain Eukaryota; kingdom Metazoa; phylum Arthropoda; class Insecta; order Hemiptera; family Pentatomidae; genus Piezodorus; species Piezodorus guildinii. The sequence goes on along the minus strand of CM041294.1, from coordinate 118,137,505 downwards.
TTTATAATCCACAGAAATACAGATATTTAAAGATCTACTGGAATCAATTGACAGATCTCTAAAAACTATGCTAAACTAGAAGGTCCCCTGGTCATCTTCTTTTCAGACGCCTCGGAGGATTATCCGTGATTTTAGAAGAAGCAAGGATTGAAACTAGTGGGTTATGGAATAGAGTTTGTCATGAAAGGAGTGGTACTATTGAATTTTACTAATTAAAAAAAAATGTGAGACACATTACTATTATGATTTTAATATTTATTGTGATTATAAATGTATTTTTTACATTTTCGATATTACTCATTACTCAAAAATGACCTTAAATCGCTGCCCTGGCCTCCTTGGAACCCATTAGCAGATCTCCAAAAACTATGCTAAACTAGAAGGTTCCCTAGCCATCTTCTTTTCAGACGCCTCGGAGGATTACCCGGGATTTTAGAAGGCAAGGATTGAAACTAGTGGATTATGGAATGGAATTCGTCATGAAAGGAGTGGTACCTGGTTCGCGCCAAGTCAGCAACATAGGGAACATTTAGGTCTTTATGGATGATTTTATTTCTGACAAAATAAGGAGTATTAAGGATTTCGGATTATAAGGATTGGAGAGGGGAATTTAACGATTTAGTAGAGCCCCAAACCTCTACTCCATACCTCCTTATCGGTCTTAAGATAGTCATATAGATGTGCCTTTTGTATTCAAGTGAACGGTTTGAGCGTTTGTCCAGTAAGTGTTGAAGTTGTTGAAACGTCCGGCGGTTTCTTTTCGTTTCAACCTTTTATGAGGATTTAGTGTTGTATACTGTATTTCTTTAATTGAATTTTACCAATTAAAAAACAATAATAATGTCAGACACATTACTATTATGATCTTGATATTTATTGTCATTATAAATGTATTTTTTACATTTTCGATATCACTCATTACTCAAGAATGACCTTAAATCGCTGCCCTGGCCTCCTTGGACACTTTACCAGTTCAGGGATATCCTGTTTCCCATCCCCCGTAAGCGCCTCTACCTGACGATACTTTATTAAGGGCAGTTTTAAATAAATTTCTGCCCCGTCAAACCTGCCAGGACCGGACACAGCCTTTTCCCGGCAAACTTTAGATTACTTTGTCCGAGGAGCTTGGGAGATGAGAAAAGAAACTTGTTCCCGAGTTACTTCTTCTGCCTGAGATAAGCAGGCGTTCCTCCTCAGCCTTCTACGGCTCAATGCCTTAGGATTTTTTTTCCATGCCTCCGTGCCTTGGGTGCTGATCAAGAATTTAATCAGGTCAAAGAAAAAACTTTTAAAACTAAATTATTTTATCTAGAGAAGGAATAGGTGGATTTAAATAAAATAAAATTTATTTCAGATGAGACATCCTTAAAATGAGCAAAATGGTTTTTGTTTTTTGAAAATTATAATTCATTAGCCTTAATGACTTTGAGTAATAAATTCAGTTGTAGGAAAAAATTACCATTTTTTGTTTCCTCCCTAAAAATTAGGTATTCTCTTAATGCTTTATTTAAGAATTAACGTGCTTACTAATTCTGATTGAGGTCGAATTTTCTTAAAGTTGACAACCTATTCAGACTGAGTCGAAACAGGTTATTCTATGAATCCACCACAAAAATTTATTTATTACTATTATGTTCCTTGGCCTGAACAGTTTCTAACATGGCCTGTACGACTTAAGGTTAATAAGGTACGGCCTTAACGTAAATGTTTATTTTCCCTAAGTAGCAAACAAATATTTAAAAGATGAAATCCTCAACGCTTATTACTTTGTCACTAATAAACTCATCCATAAAGTCCATAAATATCTCATATGTTGCTGATTTGGCCCAACTAGGTTTCAATCCTTCCATGTCAAATTCCACTCCCACTCTAACCCACTTGTTTCAATCCTTGCTTCCTCTGCTATTCCTGACAATCCTCCGAAGCGTCTGAAAATAAGATGACCTCGAGACCTTCTAGTTTAGATTATCAAGGGGCTGCTGCCAGTGGACATTTCTCTTCATGTATTCTATCTGACGGCTAATTTACTTGATTTATTAACTAATACAGTTGTAAAACTCAATTAAAAAATAAATAAAAAAATGGAACGAGATACTTAAGTATAACTAACATGATTTGTTCCCAGCGTGTTTAAGAAAATATTTATTAGCATATCTAATATTTAAGAAATATATTTAGTGTATACAATTTTACTACGTATTAATTAATATATTTTTTTATTTTATTAAGATTTGGTTAATTTACAGTCGTTTAAAGATTTTTCTTGCTGAACTTATATGCTAATTTCTTTAACCAAAACATTTATTAATCATAAGGATGTTTGATATGAAAACGCTTTGTAAATAAAACCTGAAACACTGATGTAAATGTAAACTTTGTTTCACAATTTCATGTAATTATTGTTATATGTAAATATTTATGTTTATAAATCTGTGTTATTTGTCGACGTGTGTCTATTAAACTATGGTGCAGAGTATATCGATGCATAGGAAAATAAATAAATAAAGCTCCGTATTTAGAGAGTACTGATTTCATTGTGATAAGTACATTGAGCAATTGAAAAACATATTCAAAGTTGTATAATCAAATGTAGTCAAAATTACTATTAATTTCTTTTTTATTTATTTATTAGGGAAAAGGACAGACTTGTTTTTTCTCTATGATCACTAAATGCAGTAGATTCCTTTTTTCTTTTGATAAATAAACAACTATGAATTTCCATATCTGATTTTCCATTCTTACATTTTTGGGCAGACTCTTGGAACAGTAATTAGACTAATATTAAAATTTATTTACAACCAAGTGTAATTACACATTATTGTTAGTAGCCACAGTTAGCCAATAAACATATAAATGGACGAATAGCAGTAAGCTAGAAATGTAAAATGATGTTTTGTGTGTTAAAAAGTGTTTTTAAAAAAGTCATGATAATGGGGAAAGAACCCCGAACAGTAGAAAAAACTATCTAATAAATTGTGAAGGAAAATAAATGTATAATAAAAGAAAGTTAAGGAATGCATATTTGGAGTGTAAATATTAAGTAAAACTTCTTAACAAATTATAAAAGAAAAGAAACCAAATTATTATACTTGATCTTGGTAATATTAGCAAAAAAAGTAACAAGGAATAAATGTTTAGTTAGTTAGGAGCGGCTTGTTCTAGTGGATAGAGCACTAGTGTACTGTTCTCTGGCTGATGCAGAATATTATTTATTCTGTTAATTCGGCTTGAAAGCAGACCCAGCCTAGAATGAGGAAGAACGTGACGGCGGAGTGAGGTTTCGGCCTAATCAGCTCCTTGCACTACCGTTGGATGAGAGACAGAAAGAATTTCTGTATGTACTGAGACCAAGACCCTTTATAGGTTGTAGAGGTACAAGTTTTTTTGTTTTGTTTTTTGAGTTAACGCATCGAAACCGCTGAACATTGTAGGTAACAAATAATAACAGAAAAAATATATTGATGTGATGAAAATATAAAAAGATCACTAACTAAAGTCATGTATTTATTTCCTTTGATGGACTAATAATGAGCACTTCTAGACATGGACCTTTCTTATCCAATCTATTGATGCTTCCTCTCCATGTTCTAATTCCCAGACCGACAAAAGATATCACCCGTCCGGATAGGATACAATTTGTTCTTCTTGTAATTAAGACTTGGGCAGATACAATCGGACCCAAAGACTAAGATGGATTGGAAGTGAGTGGTGTTGATGTATCTGGTCCGAAGATCTGCAAGCTGCAATCAGTTCCCGCTCAATTGATGGCTCTCTCAGGCGATAAGGCCTCCTCTGTCTTAATGTCTAAACTTGACTTGTGATTCCTTCTCTTGTTTCTGATTTAATTTGTAGGTTGTTGTTTTAGTTTTAGACTTAATCATCTGTTCTGATAAATCATAGAACAGCTGTTGATCAAGAATCAGTTTTTCTTAGATCGATAGAACAATTTGGAAATTACAGCTGGTGAACAGCAGCTAGGTGTTAAAAGATCTCAATAGATCAATAATAATTTTGATACGGTTTGTTTCTTTCGTATGAAGTAACATTTCTTGTTAGGAATAAATTAAATGGTTCGGCAGTTATTCAAATCCAATGTTACAGAGTTAATTTTTAGTTTTAAAAATATACCTTAAAATCACTAAAATGACGATATTGAATTTTGAGCAGGATGGATATTTGATACGGTCGGACTACATAAGGATAATTTAGTCGTAAGAAACCAAAATATTCGTTGAACTTAAATGAACGGGGAAAAAATCATACTTCTACTACCCTGGAGAGTCTTGGCTCAGAAAATGTAAAATTTCATAATCTTTTTATGCTAACTGTCGTGCAAGCAAGAGATCAGGCTTAGATTATTTTCCCCCTAATTTTTAGTTACTCCATACCCGGGAGTCGTCTCGCTGCTGAAGTAACAGAATTATGAGGTACTCTGCTATTCTGGATTCAAACCCGAAACCCAGAGAACAGAAGACTACTGCCCTGTTCACTAGAACACGCCGTTCCCTTAATGAAAACAAAACGAACTACAAACTAACTTTTTTGTAGAATCATTTATATTTGTTTATTTAATTTACTTTGTTATTTCTTTCCACGGCATTGATTTATTTCTTAGTAAATATCTATAAAAAACTTGTATTACTTGTTTCTATTTGTTTAATTATAGTTTTTCACGATAGTTAACCAAGTATGTTAATTATCGCCGAAGATAACTAACTTTTAAACCTATAGCCTCGAGACGTCTGTAAGATATAATGGTTACCGACTGCAGCCGTCAGGACCTAGCTTCCTGATCACGAAGGCATCACTAAGCGGCTATCAGTTACTCGAGGTCGCAGCTAGCTTCACCTTAGGCTAGATCCTAATAACAAGCTAGAGGCTAGACGGCTCTGGTAATTAGGCCGGACAATGACAGGCAACACAAACAGGATCCTAGCATCTTCTATAACTGTTATTAAATATATTTGACAGGCGTGAAGCCGTCCCTCATCTCCCTCCCAGTGTTATTATTTTCCGGACTCGTGTTGCCTTCTTATTCTTGTTCGGACTAACTCGATGTTTTTTAGAAGGGCTTCAAGAAGTTGTTGAGTTGGAGAGGATTACCTCCGAAGAGTACAAGGGGCTAAGTCTGATTTTCTCCCGGCGGAGCCCATCTGTTCCTGTTTATTTAATGGTCCATCTCCAAGGCTCCTGTTAAGGAAAATTTTCATCATTTTCTTGGGATAAGTAATCTCTTTATATTAAAGTAAATTTTTGTTTACATCAAATAAATTTCTTTAGAAATTATACGATCAAAATTGCTTCTAATATAACACAATATTAGTTTGTTTGTTTTTTTTAACCATTAATATAGATAGCTATTTATTATTTTTTTATTAAATTTTATCACTTATTTATTATTTTAAAATTTTATATTTCCATATAAGACAACTTTTACAAACTCCAGATTTGATATCCACATTTATAGAATGTTTGTATGTTGACGACACCTTTACATTAACTTCTGTAATTTCTATTTGAGATAAAATAGAATAACAGCGTAATCTATATCTATGCATATAAATATATAAAACTATACATTATTTTTACAGGAATAAATCAATAAAATGCATCACTAATTCAAAATAAAATAAAAAAATAATCTAACTAACTATATTATTTAATTTTTCCCTAACCTGCTTACATACCACGTAGATTTTATACGACCATTCCTCCTTCAATAATCCTTTATTCTCTCTGACTGCTGTATACTTCTTTCCTTCGTCCCCCATCCCCACTTATCGTTCTGTTATTCAAAAGAACCCTAATATTTTGGAGTCCTAATCAGTAATCCAATTCCTCCTTTATCTGCATAGAGATAGTAGTCATGCACTCTACCTTTTTAGCTTTTATCTCTTATTAACTTACTAATTAATGAATACCGTTTTATTTACATTGTTGCAGGTGAGTTCTAAGTTAAAATCGTATTGGGGGAAGTCAATTGAGATTCCACAATGTGTAAGTTACGTTTTTAAATGTATTTGATGTAATTTAAAATAACATTCAAACTAATTATCTAGAATTGTTGTTTGGTTCTATTGTACTTATAATCTAAATCTTATAATATTAGTATTATTGTATTTTTATTAATAAGTCATTATACTATTTCAATCGGCAGTGTTTTAGTAAATAAAGGAAAAAGGGAAACAAATAAAATAAAGTCCTTCAGATTTCAGATCCTGTTATTTTAACCATCTGCATATTAATAATAAATAAATAAATTTATGTATTAACAAAATAGATGTTAACTAATTCTTAATGAAGTTGTTTGCTGAGTATAATCAAATAAAGGCGTATGAGTCCCTTCTTGGGCACACCCTGTCTGTTTAAAGTAGGTACACAAAAGATGGGAGGAAATATTATCCTTAAAACAGTGAGAAACTTTATATGTAATGTACTCAAGACCCTCCATGGATTTAAGAGGTACGTGTATTCTTTATTTTGTTTTTTGATGGGATAAAGAAAACTTATATAACCTCAGACAAGCAATATTTTCGGTACTTCAATAGGGAGTAAGCATTTCCTACATTAATGAAAATTCCTTGAGCATATTTATTATAATTTTTTTTTTTGTGTGCACTAAACAGAAAGCAGTAAATCTGTTTTAGTTCACGAAAAAGCTTACTAATTTCTTGACAAAAAGTGTCAAAATATTTCTCACGCAATAAGGAGAGATCACTTTGAATGACGCCTTAAGGGAAGAGGAAGCTTCGTAATCGAACAAGCCAAGCGTGAGGCATGCGAAGGGAAATTCACGAAGCTGTGAAAATTCTATGGAAATTGTAGACTTCTGTACTTTGAGTCTATCATTGTCAGTGATTTATTAAGACAATTATTGAAACATGAGCTTGATTATGCAGATGGTTAATTTTCTAGTTAGTAGGTAATTAAAATACTAAATTACGAGTTTATGAAATGAACCAATCCTAGGAGGAATTAGCGAATAATTCAGAGAATTGGAGTCTCTTAGAAGATATAAGTTGTGCTATTATACAGATAGATAATAATTTCCGTTTAGCACATGTTGGTTGAAAAATGGAATCTGAATAATATTGAGGATGTATAGTCGACTGTAGAAACTATTATAGGTGGAATAGTCAGGAATCAGTCATTTTTTTGAAAAGTTTTTAATTTTGCCAACGTTTCGGCCCAAGCATGTGAGCCATCATCAGGGCATTACTGAGCCATGTCCAAGCATAAACTGAGTTTAATTTGAGTTTATGCTTTGACTTGGCTCAGTAATGCCCTGATGATGGCTCACAAGCTTGGGCCGAAACGTTGGCAAAATTAAAAACTTTTCAAAAAAATGACTGATTCCTGACTATTCCACCTATAATGGAATCTGAATAGTAATAAACCTCTTCAGTAGCTGAAAATCTAATCTATACCTTCTAAGTGACTCTTTCTCTATACCTTCTTAGCTTATTGCGTCTAGTATAAAAAAGCAGGAACGCTTTCACATCGTATGATAACCACCTGTAACATGGTTGTTATAATAACAGCCTCCTATGCCAAAAGTCCCGGGTTCAAATCCGCATGTAGCCCTAGGATTTTTTTAATGGGAGTAAAAAATCCTTAGTTATGCCGTCCTTCTGAGGGAACGTTAAAAGATCCCTCGTTTAAGATCCCTATCCTAATTAAACCCGGAGAGGCAAAATTTACAACTCCCGCTGTAGCATCGTCCGAGTAGCCATAGCCAGCATAAACGGACGTTAAATAAACAACAACAAGCTTGCACATTATTTTATATTAATCATTAAACTGTAATTCATCAAAGACTATAAAATTAAAAAGATTCAATTTAATTTTTACTGTTATTCTTGAAGTATAATTGCTTGTTTAAAAAATCTGGTGCGCGCAACACACGACTTTCACTTACCTCCGTTGTTATAATCAATTAAGAATTTTTAATACATGTAGAGATGCAAATAAGTTGTTAAAGAATTAATTACATTTAGTTTCAGTAGATACATGTGTTTTATTATATAATACATTATATGATTATGTACGACAACCAGTTAAGTTTTATCGGCTTTTTTTCATCACTCTCCGTTAAATTTTACAATTTTGTGTTTAAGACAATATTTTTCTAAAATTTTTAGCCTTCCAACGGTATATTATACATCTATATTACTGTGTTTATGTTTTTAAAATTCAAAAACACAAAAATTGCATAAACAAATAGTTTTGCTCTTTTCACCTTTCGTTGAATATTGAATTCGGTCATCTTATATATTATTTTTTTTTTTTATCAATCCCAACGCGATTTTTATTTTATTTAAAAAAGAAAACGATTTGTTGATATTTACAACTGTATTTTACAACACAGTAAATAGGCTTAAAGAAAATAGACATGTAGAGAAGCTGCCCACCTATCGGTAGCACTCTAAAAATATTCTAAATTAGAAGGTCTCGAGGCCATCTTCTTTTCATACGCATCGGAGGATTGTCATGAATGGAAGAGGAAGCAAGGATTAAAACTAGTGGGTCAGAGTGGGAGTGGAGTTTGTCGTGGAAGGATTGTTACCTGGTTCGGGCCAAATCAGCTACATAAGGAATATTAAGGTCTTTTATGCATGGGTTTATTTGTGACTAAGTAAGGAGCGTTGAGGATTTAAACAAGATAATATGTTTAATTTATTCAAATATACTAAATTGAAGATACTTCAGAGGAAGAAAATTTAAACTATCGATATTTAAGCCCAATCAGTCTATTTCAATCAGAATGAAACCTACATCATATTAAATTTTTCATCGATATAGGGAGTATTACCAAGAGAAGATCGTAAAAAGATGCAAAATGCATGGTATATATAAAGTAGATCTTCCAGTTAGCCGATTTTCAAGAAAATGTTGCTGTAATATTTCGTACGTATATTTGTCTCCAATGTGAAATTTCAGTTTTGTACGACTTTTCGTTTTCGTGCTAGACTTACCTCACACACATCTTTTTGCAGGACTCAAAGATCCTAAAACGTGTATTTCCGTTGAAAACTGGAATTCAATAGTTTCCTTTACTATATATTTCATATATAGGTTAATAAAAGTTAAAAAAAAAAAAAAAATAATCCAAGGTATTACAAAAATGTGTAGCTTTGGTAAGGGTGTAATGTCGCATAAGTGGTAACATTTCTTATTTTCAAGACATTTTGTCTTAATAACTATACCTCTTTTACCTCTAAATGAATTCAGGTTTGTTTAATTATTACTTGTTCATTCCGTTTAATAGTATTTTACAATCCCTTGTTATTCAACGTTTATATTAGACGGCTCTCCCAACACTGCAGATTGCTAGTGACTTTTAGTAAGCTAATATAATCTGTTACTACCCAGTCTTAACGAGCTGACATTTATCCATGCTAGCAGTTATAGCGTAAATAAGAGGCGCTATAAACCATGGTTATGTGCTGTAAGGTATCGGGTATGGTAACCATGATCCTCACCTTTATAGGGCCTATCGGTGGACGTGACCAGCCCACAATATTCCATCTCCACTTCAGCCTTTCATAACTTGATGTCCCTGTCGATAGTAAATTCTATTGGTAGTTGTCGGTGTGCCTATGTAACTCTAAGGATGTCAACCTAAATCTATATCTACCTTAGCTCTAAATTTATATCTTTTGTTGACCTAAATGTTTCCTCAAGAAGCACCTGCTTGGTTTGTAATATTTTTTCTGAAACTTAATTGTTTGTCTTTGTTTATTAGAATATTTAAATATTTCTATTTCATGTAAGCGACGTTTCGGATTCTTCTTTCGTATTCGAGTTTTTTTCTCAAGTTATTATTATATAGCATGTACAGTTATTATTATATGTTTTTTTATTACATGTTAAAGGCAGTTTCCTAAATCATTTCTTCATGCACTGTTCATTTATTTATTTTATTTGTTGTAATAATACTCTATCTCAACTTTACCACTTTATTATTAAAATTTTAAAGCTTATTTTCTGACAGATAATTTATATTTTGAAAGGATTTAAAAAAATTCGAAAATATGCTCATAATATATTGACTGTACCTATTATAATGTTCACAAGAAATTTAACAATCATAATAAGACTCTCTTTTTTTTTTAAACATTACATTATCGAGTCACTGAGAACATTATCACAAAGTTGTAGAACTTACTAGTGAACTACCAGTTTATTAAGTTTCAAATAAAATAAATACAATATATTAAATTTATCTTTTAGTTAGGTTGGGAATTGCATCTTACAGGGATGTATCCTTTAGTCCTGAAATTCTGGTTTGACCAAATATTTCTTTACAGCATAGAGGTCTAGATAAACAATTAAGTTTATAGCATAAAATGAATTATAGGAGGAAGGTATGGTCATTGAATATACTTCACTTATAAATACTACCGTGTGTCAACGTTTCGGCCTAAATTTTGGGTCTTCATCAGGGTAACGTCCAAGAAGGATCTGGCTGTTATATGTCGTTGTTTTTTTGTTTGTTTTTTTATATAAATATAAATTACAAATTTAACCATAATTAATTATCCTTGGTTAATCCTGTCGAACAGAAGAGACCCCTGGATATTCCAATCAGATCCTGCAGGTGCGCGCTGGCCAGTAGCCAGATCGTGTGTGTCCTAGACAACGCTGCTATAAAACCTCCCTACGAGTTATAATGAATACGCGGTCGTATATGTTTACAGCTACAATATATCTAGTTTTATAGGTGCCATGGCTGAGGTTTAATTAATAACCTAGAGTTTCTTAACACTCAGTACATTTTCTGGTCGTAAACGCCCGTGATAGTCGTTCTTCGATATCAGAATTTTAATAGTGAGTTTCAAAAATAAATTAAAACTACGAGGATCCCGTATAGGAAAGAGGAAGTCATAAAGATTAGAATGTTCTTTCTTAGAAGTAACACGTATTGTTCTGACCAAGAGATGGTTTTGTTGGGATATTCCCCTCTGCATTGTGATGGTTTAATTTTTAGTTGCTCATAAAACTTTATTTTTTAATTTAATTTAATGCTACGTGGTCTTGAGACCAGAAAGTTTATTGGAACAATTAATTATTTAAATTACGACTTTTATTAGTACCTGCTATTTTTTTCAAGTCTTCTCTTTATTGATGTATTTTGTGAAATTTTATTTATAAGTATAAGCCAATCTATTAGGTCGTCATGTTTAAATTAATTTAAATCAGTCATTTCAAAACTAATCACATTATTATTATGACGTTTTTAGTCAACACAATATATATAAAATACATGGAATAATAGTGGGCTAAGAATAACCCCCTTGTGCAACCTCCATAGAAGTCCATCCACCGTCCACTCGACCGGTACAATGCGATTGCAGTCGGTTATTGCACTTGAAGTGGGCACTCCACCTCTTTAGAGGGTCGTTGTTGTCGTTAGAGACAGCTATTCTTAGTCTATAAATTGCAGATTATAGCTTTAGTATTGGATCTATTATTATAACTTTCTAACTAAATCGTTGAAAACATAAATATCATTTTATTGCTATGTAAATATTAATGTACACTTAAATACGGGACATTAAGATCGAAATGGATTATATACCTAATAATACCTTAGCCTTTAATATCAAGAATTTCCACTTAACTAAAGAAATTGAAAAACAAAAAACGCTATTATTTGGAAAGCATTTGTACGATTACTATTTTAACTGCTGATTGAAATTACAGTTATACTCATCTATAATGAGGACAAACTCATGATCTCTGCAAAGTACTTGTTGCGAAATATAAGTAGATGTTTTTATAATGAAAGTAAATAAACAACTGATATAAAACAACTTTATTATTTTTGTTTTAATAGGACGAAGTAAAAACAGGTTGCTATAAAGTAAAAAAAAAAAAGATATTGTGCGCTGGTGTGCTCGACATTCGACTATCAGTTTGAGAACTTTAAAATACAGTTATAGGCTCAAAAAAGTTAAAGAATTACATTGATTTTTATAGAAATATGTGTTTAATTAAATATTCTATTATTGTATTATCTGCAAAAATCTGTTCATCCGGTTTTCATCACACTCCATTACTTTTTACAAGTGAAAATTGTGCGTATATGGTAATATATTTTCTAAAATCTTTGGCTTTCCAGCGGTGTATCAAACAACTAAATCATTTTTCTTATGTTCAAACGAGTTCTTACGTTCAAAGTTTGCTTTTTTTCCGCAGTTGGAAATCAAATCCATTCAACTTATATATTTACTCGTTTTTTATCAACGCTAACAAAGTGATTTAGTTATTTTTTTTCCAAAATAAAGGGACTTTAGTGGAAAAAATCGCAATTTTAAGCCTTGTCAGATTATTTTGATCAGAATGTCATATTACAAGCCAACTTCTTCATTTATATAACTGTTATAAGTAATATTGTACTTATTTTGGGTTATTAAAAAAAAAAAAAACTGTTTAGGTAAACTGTTGTTCTGCTTGATGATGGCTCACTAGTTTCAGCCGAAACGTCGGCAAAATTAAAATAATTTTAGACTGACTCCCAATTATATCTACCTATAAAAAAATTCAATAGTTGACTATGCATCCTTAATATAGTTCATCAACAATATATACATATTCTACGGTCAACAATTGAGGCGTTGATTTCCAAAAAGTACTAAAGGACATTTTTTACAAAATTGATTTTCTTACACATTTGTTTTCTCATCAATTAGTTATATCTAAATCTCCTATTCGATTTTATCTAATGAACACCCAAGCCTTTATAAACTCAATTTAGAAATATATTTATTTTCTAAAGGAAATAACTACACATTTAATTTCGTTCCAAATTATACCAAAACATCTCATTACATATCTTTAATATGATGTTATTAATACACTAAAAAAACAATTCTGGATTTTTAATGCGAAAAAAATCAAATTAGCTAATTTAATAATATTACAATTAGTGATTTTCGAGCCTCCTGTAAAATTTCCTAGAATGGATATAGTACCTTTTGGAAATCAACGTCTCAATTGAGAAGCGCGAAAATCTCTCATTATTATATTATTAAACTAGCTAATTTGATTCCTTTCGCATCAAAATCTTGAATTATTTCTTTACTATATTAATAAAACCATATTAAAGTTATGAAATGAATTTTTTTTAGTATGAATTGGAACGAAAGTAAATGCGTAATTAATACTTATAGAAAATGGCCGAATTTCTAAATCGTTTTTTATAAGGACTTTAGAGCTCATTAGATAAAATAAAATAGAAGATTTAGATTACAAAAAGAGATGAGAATACAAATATGTAAAAAAATCAGTTTCGTAAAAAATGTCCTTTAGTACCTTTTGGAAATCAACGTCTCAATTACTCCATCATCAAAAATAGGGTAACTTATTTGTTAAGTCAATGTATTTTCATGATTTTAATGAAAAAAAGTCATATTTATTGCTTCGATATATCATGATTTATTAAACGTTAAAGCAGTTTTCGTGATAATCGTAAAAATTTGCTAAATGCATGGTTTAAAGCAGTTCTTCAGATATTTTCTCAGGCATATACACTCCTAAAATATAAAATTTTAGTTTTATGCAACTTATCCGTTTCGAGCTAGACTGATCAAATACACAGAAACCACGTATGTTTTTGCAGAAGTTCGATATTTGTACAGGAGACCCTAAAACGTTTGGTGAAAACTAGAATTCTAATATTTTTTCGATTGCATTATTTTCCCTTGCTAAATATTTCAAATATAAGTGAAAGTAGTAATAGATCTTAGATACGTGTTTAAACCATCCTTTTTGATGGAATGCTTTTAAACACTGATTACAAGGAAAATTGCCGATTCGCATACTCTGTATTATTTATCGCCCTCAACTTGCGATCCAACCTGGACATTTATAACTTATTTTCAAGCAATGAGTTAATAGGTGTAATAAATTGATAATTTTGTTCAGCATTCACAGCTGTTCCGATCCTGAGGAGGGGCGCGGTAACGTATTACTTCCGTTATCGCTGACGTTATATAGCCCCCTTTAATTAATTACTTAAAGGGAACATGCGCACAATTATTTCACCGAACAGTGATTAACCTTCTCACAGCTGAGGCTGGTTTAGAAGCGATGAATCAGTCCTAGGGAAACAGTGGCCAGTAGGGAGATATTAAATTTTAATTTTTGATAAATTACCAAAAAGGGCCTTTGAGGCTAAGCCCTTAGGAAGATATATCACTGCCCGTGTGAAATATGCGACCCGGGATCAACTGTGATTAATAGCGTTTCTTCGTCCAGTCTCCTGAGCGTTAATTCTCCCGGATCTGCGAGGTTAAGCTGCTTATGAAGGGTCCTCATCAGGACGATAGGATTTTTTTCTAAATCGGTGAAAAATTTTAGAAATATATAAATAATAATAAGAATAATAATAGGCTTACCGAACCCGAAGGTTCAATGCCGATACCACCAAATTCTGTATACACAGACTCGTCCAATGTTCGCCGGTCAAGCCCAAGCTCCCGAAATCAGCCTTAACACAATCCTCCCATTGACGCTTCGTTCTACCTTTCGGACGTCTACCATTCGGATCAGCGAATACCAACTTTCTCGGAATCCGCTCCTCATCGAGCCTAACAACTTAGAAATATGAAAAACAAAAAGTTTCATAATACCTACCTATTCGACTCAAAACGAAGCCTTTCCTTACTTTTGTCGCTAATGAAATTTAGACCCACTCTTAACAATGATATGGTTAATTTTTTTCGATTATACAAAATCAAAGGTACTTTAGAAGGCGAATATTCAAAGATTCATTTAAGCTCTGTCCAGTTCATTTTAATCAGAATTTTTTTCCATGATATTCATTTCCATTAAATGTTACATCGTTTTAAATGGTGCAAAATGCATTGTGTAAATTGGTTCTTCTGTTTAGCATATATTGTTGAAAAAGTTGATGTGACTTCTGAGGCATGTACGCTCCTAAAATCGATACAATTTACCGTTTGAGTTGGACTTACTATACAGGGAGTTAGCGGACTCTAAAACGTTGTATATTTCCGGTGAAAATTTTCACGATCCCTATACTTTCCCTTACTATATATTTTATAAATAAGTAAGTGAAAGTAAAAATAAACCAAGTGATGATGAAAACTAACTTTTAAACCAATATCATAACAGGCGATATCTCTAATATTATCTCTGAACAATAAGATTTTATTTGATATTATTGCTGCAAACCGTTGTGAAAAAACATTCTAGGATCCTTATGGAATTTCTTTAGTTCCTCAATTCGCAGTCAATAACGTGAAGGTATTCGTTTGGTTATATTAGGCATAATCATTACTGTAATCCACAAAATCACATCAAGAACTCTAAATATTAAACGTCTAATATCAACATATTTAAAAGTAAACTAAAATAGTAATTTTATTAAAAATGACATAAATTGTAATAAAAATAAGGCAACACAGTTATAGTTAAATCCAATATAAAAAAAATATATGATAACATCTGATATCTGTGGTGTTATTTTTAAGGTTTCTACTGACAGTTTAAGATTATCTTAATTTTTTTATTGTTGTTGGGAACAGTTCTGAATAAACAATTAGGTTCCTTATGAAGAAATAGTATATATATATATATATATATATATATATATATAATATATATTTTTTTTTTTTTTTAATTCTGAATATTTCATAAAATTAAATTTTTCAGTTGTCAATTCGCAGTCTATAACCTTAGGTTATCTATTTTGTTGTTTGAGGCATTATAATTACTCTAAACCGCCATATCAAATTTAGCACTCTATATTATATACCACACACCAACGACAGCAGAAAAAAAACTGATTGTACATACTAGGGTTGGGCATAATCGAATGATCGTCGTAATCGAATTATCGGACTTTGATGATTTAAATAATCGAATGATTTCATAATCGAATGATCGAATGATTAATGTGCATTCTGAAAGACAATTTGGCACAATTCCTCTCTCTATCATTGCTGAGCTGGCTGAGCCTAAAAAGGTCATTCGATATCCCTACCCCTCGATCATCATTAAAAAATTCAGTTCGAATGATCATTCGTTTCTCCAAACCGATTAATCCAATAATCGATAAATTCGAATGATTGAAATAATCGAATAATCTGATAATCGTCATTCGATTATGCCCACCCCTAGTACATACCTATACAGTAATAACAGTGAAACATACAGCTATGACTCCATGTATTTTCAACTTCGCCGTCTATTCCCAGATAGTTTACTGATTGCTAGATCCTAATGGCCCCAGCCTTAGCACTAGAGAGTACCTTAGTACTAGAGATGGCTATTATCCAGCGAAGATGGGGTAGCCGGAGATGTCAGGGGAGACGAGGAGGCTGACAGAGGGAGGACATGCCCTGACAGTGAAGTCCCAAGAGCTGGCTGTCAAGGCTTCCATTAGCCCTGCCTTCCACCGGATCCTCTCTACCTCTCTCCTATCGCTTTTCTTCTTTTACTTGTTTGAGGATTTCGGTGAAAATGGATGTAAACATTCTCTAAAGTTACATATTTTAAAGTATTATAATTTTTTATTATGCTGTATTATTTATTTATTTGGGCTTGTCTACAACTGCGCTCCGTATTTTATTGTTCCCATACCTTCCTTTTAAGTATTGAAAATATTCATTTTAAATTTTAAAAACCTTATAAAAGACTTAAACGAGAAGAAACTGCTCGCAGATACCGTTTAGTACTTACGCTTACTTGACAAACGATCAAAACTCCTTATTTACTACAAAAAAACTAATTTATTTAACCATTCTTAGACCAATTTGGAAATATGGATGGCATTGAGCCATAGCTCAATAGAGCCCCATAGGACTCCACTAAACGATCGAATTCCTCCCACATCCGATGCTTGCAATCCGAAACCCTACGAAAAATTCTCAATGCTCCTTATTTTGTTACTAATAAAATCATCCAGAGAGACCTCAATATCCCACTTGTTGCAGACTTAGCCTAAATTCGATACACCTCCTTTAATTCCAAACTACTCTGCTTGTCCTTCAACAAGTGGGGGGACAAGCCCCGTCCGGGGTTCCCGAGCTGATTGTAAATATTGTACATAGGTATGAATGTGACATGTTTTGTTTATTTATTTGTTAACTTCATTTATTTGTATTTATTTTGTCTACTTAATTTTGTTATTGTATACGTTTATTTACTTTGATTTTATTTTATGTAATTTGACTTTCCTTTTGTTTATATTGTAAATATTGTATGAATGAGATCCTGTAGCACTATTATTATTGTCTATTTTGACAAATTGTAATATATACGAATAAAAAAATAAAATTAAAAAAAAATAATAAAAAATTCCAAACTACCAGCCCACACAAACCCGCTTGTCCGTAAAATCTCATCTCCATCTCTTCCTGATAATCCTCCGAGGCGCCTGAAAAGCCAGCGGCCTTGAGACCTGTTCATAAAATAATCATTTCAGTGTATCATAAAATAATGATTGAGTGTTACCACTGGGTCGCTTCTTCACAGGACTGTCATGCCATATTTGTAATTTTAGCCCTTTTACTTCTTTTATATATTGTATATACAGTTGTAAAACTCAATAAAAACATATTTAAGAAAAAAATTATAATGTTGGTTTATGGAACATTATTATTACAATTATTTCTTCATTATGGAATGACCCTTCTTAATTTTGTATTGTATTGATTGTTTTAAGTAATGATTTAAATGAGCATCTGAAATGCTTAAAACTATGTATATTTTTCAATTTATTAAATAACTAAATAAGTGCCTGCTAATTTCGAAATCATTGTGTATGACAGAATAATTTATAAGTCATAAAGAGGAAGTAATACCTATATCACAACGAATACTAGCTTATTTCTGTATATTGTTTAGAAGCGTATCGGAGGTTATGTACATTGTAAATATTATAAATAAATATCCTTATTCTCCTTCTATTTCAGGATCGTTGAAAATTGTCATTTAAGTTTAAGTATAGAAATGAGAGATTAATCAAAGGAAATTTTATTCGTTATTTGGATTCCACATATCTTCGAACGTCTAACCTCAATTTTATTATTTTTTTTTTAACGTCAATCACAAAAACTTATTACTTTAAATAATCACTAATAGAAACTTTACAGACGTTACATTAGTCAAAAATTTTGATTTGATCATGATGGTTATTACTTTCATTGACGATTCAGTTAATTAAAAATAATTTATACAAAACCCAAAGTTCATCTGATTAAGAAATAACTAATGCAGCCATTTACTAGCTTTTCAAATAAATATTGTATACATTTAGTCGAGCAGTTGACAGCATAGCCTTGGTTACCTTACCAAGCTGACTGGCTCTTCCTTCTCATCTTAAGCATAAACAAAAAAATCCTTTAGAACTCTCATTCTCCTTTGAGAATCTTATTTTAAATACGATAATATTTATAAGTATCTTCTATTTTTAAGTGCCTTTTAAAGAAAACGAATTTGAATATCGAGTCGTTTGGCCTTTATGGATAAACCGGTCTAAGTGAGATGTCAAGATTGAAATCTCAAGGCAATTGAGTCAGTCAATAGCCTATATATGGAAATACGGGAAATCATCTTGCTCGGAAATTTATGAAGCTATTGCGAACGTTTCTCGAACAATTTTATAAATAAAAGAGAATAAGATTAACATTTGTCAACGTGGTCCGAGTTTTTATAAGGAACAAATGACTAGTTATTACACATGTTTCGATTTGTCTTGTCTTGTTTTTTTTTAACTCGTGCAGCGTTGTGTGGAAATAAGTTTTTATTTTTTCTCTTCAACATCTAATTCTTAACCAGCACTGATAACACTGAGGCGAAACAACAAATTATTGGACATTTTAGCATTATGGCCAGACTATTGGCCGTACGAAAAAAAGGTTAAACGTAGACCCCTATTATTTTTAAACGAGGAATCGATTTCTGTATTCAGATGTTAATTTTAATGTACACAGTGTCCCAGAAGACATTTTTGGAACCCTATAATTTGACGTCGTAAATTGATTCCACACCCTATTTCCAACAACTTTACTTAGGACACTTTTTTAGTAAGAGCAATCGTATAAGTTTTAGAGGTTTTATGGCAAACCCCCTTTTTCCGTATAAGAGGAGTAGGTACCATTCAATTGACATCTTTTTATTCAAAATATTGAAATTAGTTACTTTTACTAATTATATTTGTATATAATTATGTATTAAAAAACAAATTATCTTTTAATTATATATTGGTATGTTGATATTCAGTAAAATATTTTTTAAAAGAAGTAGAAACAAGTAATTTATTAACAAATTTAGACCATCAGGTGATAATTCATTTTACGATCCATGAAAATTAAATACAATAATACGCTAAAAGAGTAAAAACAAACATTTAAATCAAAGAAAATGAAATTTATAGGGACAAATTAAAATTTTTTTTTTCTTTTCGCTAAACCGGTAATTATTAATGGAAAGTAAATTATAAACCTTCTAGTTAATTTCTATGGTGGTAGATTTCTGGGCGATTTTGAGCGATTTTTGTTATGAATGTTTTAAATTTTGTTTATGTTTTTCATTAATAAAAACTTTAAAAAGTTATAAAAGTTAAAGCTGCATAAACTTAAAGTATGATAATAAAGTTAAATTATCAGAATAAAGATGATTTATTAATTTTGGCTCATCAAAATAGTTGTAGTATTTTTTTTTTTTTTTTTAAAGGGCATTTTTCATGGACGGTCTTTTTAATAAGATATCTTAGGTGCAATTTTTTAATTAAGAAAAAAACTGATGATGGACAATGATAATAAAAACTAAGAAGAACAGCTTAACCAAAAAAATATGGAGAAATTCGAAATTTCACATATTGCTCCCATGTATGTCTACCGAATGCATAGGCTCGCCCCACTGTGCGGCGCCACGTTGGCTGGATATTCTTTTGACATGCCTTTCCTGAAGAAGTCAGGGTAACCTCTTTTCTTCTCGGCCTGTTTTTCCTTCCTTCCTTCCTTCCTTCGTGAGCTGTGGGATAAGTCAAGTTGATTGATTCCGGAAAACCGCTCTCTTGACAGGAGTTGCGTGATGTTGAGTAGCCGTGGTGAGCAGTAATTAAAAGGACCGGTGCATGTTCAATCTTTCATGTTTTTATTTGTTTTCCCTTCATTTATTTACTACAGGGCTATGATGTCATGGAATAGGCTGCGATAGGTTTGTCTTGCAATTACCGAGGTACTTTACTCAGGTACAGATAGAGATTAGAGTATTTATAGTAATTTCTTAACCAGTCAGATACATAATCGAATTTCTAAAAATATCTGAAGTGTATTTGCAATACTGTAATGAAATGAAATTTACAACAAACAAAAAAATCTCATATAATTTTTTTTTTTATCATGGTTTTCGTGCATGCTAGAACACGATTTTTTTAAAAATATTAATTCTATTTATTTGAAATATAGTCCCAGATTTATTAAGACAAAGGGCATGAACAAACGATTTGGACTATTATCCAGACTTCGTGACAATCCATCAAAATTATCCTTGAACGCCAAAATTACTATTTACAAATTACTAATCAAACTGTTATGGACATAAGAGATAGAACTGCGGGGCTCTGCCAGAACCTGTAACATCCAAATAATTTAGTATTTCCAATCTAAACTTTTACCAAAAATCGTGGTTGCACCATTGCAAATGACTAACGAATTGCTTCTTAAGGATTTCAGCTTACAGTTTCGGATATAGGTACAAAATATTTTCTAAAAAATTCCACTACAGACTGACTTGCAACATAAACTCATCGGCTAAAACACTTAAATCCACCACTAATTCGTACAATCTGCCAAAAAGACTTTTTCCTAAAGATTCGCCGTTCTGAAGACGACATATTTGATTATTGCAAATAGTTTTTTTTTTTTTTTTTTTTTTTTTTTTTTTTTTTTTTTTTTTTTTGCGGATGACAAGTAAATATTTTTCAGAACATTTATTATAATAATTATATATATATATATATAATATATTATATATTTTTTTTTTTTTTTTTTTAATCTCTGTTACATTCAATAGTTAACAATGCTGATTTCCTTCTTTGTTTACCTACTTTGTTATACTTCTTTATATTTCGCTCTTTAATTTTGAAATTAGTCAATGCATTTTACAGTTACCTTAGATTTACTGTTATTATAGTTTTTGGTGCTGCCTACCATTCTTACTACAATCGTCATTCTCGAAAGTAACACGCTTGTTGACATTATTATACCTTAACTATTACATTCTAACATTTTGAAAAAATAATGAAATAGTGTTTTACTCAGTAGCCTTTTCTTGCCAGAATGAGGAGAAAGAAGTAATGGACCCACCATAGATTTCAATCCCCTCAATCCGGATAAGAAACGAAGGCGCTTCGGAAGCTCTTAAGACTTTCGACTACTTCGGCCATCTTCAATTTTATTTTAAACCTGATGTTCCAATTCCACGGTTGATTTTTTGTTCATAAAAACAAGATGAAAAAAAAAACGGTGTATTTTAGGAAAGGCCGGTTACCCCACGTTAACAGGGAACGAATAGACGATAACAGAAGACCTCATCTGCCCGCTATATTTTTAGCGGGTAAGTTTTTGTCTGCAACTGAGATTTATACCGTGCCTAATAGAGAGAACAGCCGTCCCACAGTAAAAACAAACAGTAAAAAAGGAGGCCGGAAGTAGGCGACAACTGCCGATGAGGCCCGATCGCATATAAATTCATCAGTGGCAACATCCGGCGCCCCCCTCAGATCGTAAATCAATTACTAGAGGTTCCAGGTATTTTTAGATCCTCCAGTCTCCGGTGAGTGGGAATTTTCTGTAGCGACAGATATATGAGTGGTCATTCAGCAGTAAGGAGCCCCCTTTGCCAAGGTGATGCGAAAGCTACATTAACGACGGAATGTCAATGAAAATAGGTGGAAGTAACCAGGAATCCGTCTAGTAAACGATATTTTAATATTGCTGACGTTTCGGCTCAAACATGTGAGGCATCTTCAGAGCATCAATGAACTTTGCATAAACTTGACATGTGCAATATTAATGACGCCTATTTCACATATAACGGAGGAGACCAGTGAATAGAGATTTTACGAAGGATTTTGGATACGTAGAGATTAGATACGGGAAAAATTTGATGGTTTAGTAGAGCCCCAAAGCTCTCTCTACTCCGTAAGTCCATATAGGCTGTATGATAGTCATGTAGAGAGCTATTTGTAGTCTAGCAGAAGATTAGAACGTTGTCTTGTAATTGTTGGAGTAACCGAAAACGTTGAGCAGTTTGTTGTTTCAGTCTTGTATGAGGGTTCCAATAAGCCGTTTGTTTAGGTGGAGTCCTTGATATCGGATCTGTTCAACAGGAACTTGCGGAATGTTATTAAAGGACAGGTAGGGCAGGATGTCATAGGTCACGACGATAGGTAAAGGTAATTTGGTGGGATTTGTTGAAATTTATTTTAATTCTCCGATTCTGACACCATACCTCAAGGCCTCTGATGTGGGATTGGAGAGTTTAAGAGGCAATAGTCGGATAAGTAGTGACTGATAATACCCAAGTGAATTTGAATTTATATTCTATAATTAAGCATGGATCTTCTTCGACTTCTATGAGGCCATTGCTGCAATATTTTGTAACGTTTTCCTAAATAAAATCAATACATACATGAGTTATGCGGAATTTACGTCCTTCCAGAAAACCTTAGTTCAAATATGTTCAATATTTCATTTTCATTTTAAAGATGAGCTTAGAGCGGGTTAAAGTAATGCTATTTTGTAACCTTAATAATTGTATTTCCTAATGAATAAAAATCTTGAGGCAGTACTTGGGTTGGAACGAGGATCATTTATGAACAAACGCAAGCCTCAGTAAAGTACATATCCAAAAAGAACGTTACAAATTAACCAAAAAAAAAAAATAAATAATAAAATAAACCGAAGAAATAAAGCTGACTTTGATTGTAAGTTGGTTTGAGGAGACTGCCTCCCTGTTATTGTCCAAGAAACAGAACTAAGTTCCAAATGTACTGAAACCTTGAGAAATAATAGAACCTTAACAAAAACTCAAACTAAGATCCATTGTGGTTCAGGTGATATATTTTTTCTTTACTCGCTATTAGTAAGGAAATGGTTATACTTTGACTGTTGTTTAATACATATCAATATGGCATTTATAGATGAAAATTAATTTTATTCTTGGACGATTAGTCTCCAAATATTAACTAAAAAGTATAATACAAATGATAATTGTCGGGTCTTTTAAGACTTCAGTATAACAAAATAACGTGCGGATTTCGTAAAAAGGTATAGTTATCGTACATAGCTTTGAGTATGACTTACGTTGAATTGATAGTTTTGGTGATAGATAAATAAATTATGTTTAAAAGTAGTTGATCATAATGCTTTACGAATGGATGTAGAAAATGAGTTCCAAAATGGGATATCACGAATGACGAACGATGTTTTAAGAGGTAGATTTGTGGGAAGGTATATACAATTTAATGGGTTTGGACCTTATGTTTACTGAATGTTTAGAGGAACATGTAGTAAGCATATCGACATTTCTAATCAAGTTTTATTATCCCGACTTTAGTATTTTTTATCATGTCTCCATTTCTAAACCCTTACATTTTGACTTTCCTTTCCTTTTCTTCTCATCACACATGTACTAACCCCCATGTGCGGATGCGTTGACAGCTGAGTTTTTTCCCATTCAGTCCTCGACTGCGAGATTTTTTTTCCTCCGAGGCGGCATCTGTGAAGAGGAGAAGCGGGTAATGGAATGACACGTGCTTTTTATTTTTTGTGGTCCATTTTTACACGAGTGGCCTCTGATGGGTTCGGAACCCAGCTATAAGTCCGTCCTTAAATTCCAATTATGACTGGATTTTTTTTATGGCTGTCATTCATGAATATTCGTGTACTGGTTTGACAGGTCATTTATTTTCAATTTGCTCTAGAATGGCTTCTGACAATTTTCAGCCACTAAAGTGTTAGTTGCCTAATGACCTTACAAGTGTTGGTAATATTAATTTAAACGTTGGTTTACTGTAGAGGACTGGTGTATTTGATATTGTTTTTTATTTTGTGTAAACGAACTTAACAAAGCGAATTGTATTGAACAAAACAACCAGTGATTGCTATTTAAGAAATTACTACATTTTCGGTTTTCCATTTTTTGTTTTGTTTTTTGTTTATTCATTGACAGTCTCTAATGTGGCTGTTTGGACGATGCTGCAGGGAGGGTAATAAATTTTGCTCGCTAGATGTAATTAGAATAGCGATCTTTAATGAGTACCTCACCATATATTATAGTTAGCTCGGTACCAACATTTTACATACAATACTTCCAAGGACGGACAAGAAGTTTAAACTCCTGTAAAAAAAAAAAAAAAAAATCTAGAGCAGAGGAGAACAGTACAGAGAACAGAAACTGTAACACCCAGGGGCTTTTTTTATTTTATTATTTTTTTTTGCTCAAAAAACCTTTTCCCATGTATTCTGTCAGATTTTAAAAATGAATCTAAGTATGAATATTAATTTTTCATATCTGTGACACTTGTTATACAGCACTAGCGATAAAACATATTGTAACATCTTGCACAGCGTATACAGAACAAGACATAACATATCCCCTAACCATAAGCGAAGCCTTGAATGATAATGAACATGGAGGTTTTGAACTGTTGGAGGATTTAAATGACATGACTTTGTTAAATCCATATACATTTGCTAATTATGGCCCATGAATGACCCGAAAGGATAGAACTACAAATAAATAAATTAATGCCTCATATTATTTAACTAAGTTAATTCAGAATGAAACATACAATGACTCATTGACACCAAGAGTAGTTAATATTCTGGTACTACCACAGACCCTCTGAAGTCTAGGACTGCTGTCGCCTCAGATTTTTTTCTGTGTCATGGGAAAGGATTGTTCACGTTTTTTAGATAGCTACTGAACCTACCACAGACACAGAAGCACCCTTCCAAAGAAGATCCGTTTACTGATGGCCAAAACTGTTATATCTATTGAAAAATTAAACATTTTTTTGGAAAAGAAATTAACGGTGCTGAATAATTGCATGAATTATATGTTTTACGAGGTTTACCTTCAAAAATAAAGCTTTGTTTTTCGAATCTTCTGTTTGTGATTTCAAATAGGACACACATATAGGAGCTGTCTGAAAATGTCGCAGAGATACGCGTGTCAACACGCGACACAAATCCAGCTTGTTCGCGTTGTAACCGTATCACAAATACTAGAAAGAATAGCGCTCCAACTGTGTTCAAAGTTATTATCAAAAATTATCTTAACAGGTTCTGTCCTCCTCTTGTTTACATTATTAATTTTCCCATTTGGGAAATAAAATTCCGTTTTTACTATCGTGAGTTGGCCTTCCCCACGTCGGCTAGCCTGACATGGATACCCTACACGCGACTGTTTGAGCGACATTAATTTAATAACGGAATCCCTTTGTTTGTGCCTGATCGAACTCTGTGGACAATGGGATTTGTCATGCTATATTTTAAAAATTTGAGGTTTTACTTTTGATATTATCCTTCTGTGAATATTTAACGTGATTTTTTATATTATTAAAGATATTAGTTAAATATGATTATACATCCATCCGAATTGACAATTTCTTTCTCTTCTTCTTCTTGTGGTACCTATCCGTTACGGATGTTGGCGATCATCGAGGCTATACGTACTTTCTGAACTGTTGCACGAGAAAGGCCTACCTTTGTTGTTTATACCATCTTCGCTAATTACTTACCAGTATATGAAATATATAGTAAGGTAGAGAGTATTGCGATCGCGAAAATGTTCGAAGACGAGTTTCCTGCAAAATTAATGATTTATGGTCCACGGCGTCCAAATGAAAGATTTTCGCAAAAATCTGTTTATGTGTTTTTTTTTAGTTGTATAAAAACTGAAATTTTATATTTTACAGCTTTTTGAAAAATTCAGAGAACCAGAAGAGAACCTTATGTTATTTTGCACTTTCTACGTTTTCAAAAAGGCTCAAACGATTTTCATTAAACTTGTTGTATAGGTGTAAACTTCAATATAATTTAATATCATGTAGGCTTCATTCTCATCGAAATAGTCTGACACCGATTTTTACGTTTTCTTGTCCTAAAGTACCATTAATGTTGTAGATTAGAAATTAAAACCAGTTCAGTATGCATACAGAATGTAGTAAGTAAAAAGCTTTATCCTTTCTTTTAGTTTCTGGGAGTGAGTTTCTGTCTTTTCATACAGTTAATATGGGATTTACTTCCAGGATCTCTGAATTGCGAAACTTCGATTCGGTGATTTTCTGTTAATTTACTTAGGAATATACTTAGTTGTATTTTATAAATTAATTAAGTTTAAAAAAAATCCCTGGAAAAGCAAACAACGAATTGTTTTACATTTGTCACATTAGAGTTACAAAGAGCGTGTACTCGTGCAGCACGATGCAATTGATTCCTAGTATTCATTAGTAGCTACAAAATTCGCCTCTTGTTGCAAGGATTAAAGTCAATAAACCTTCAAGTAGCACACTTTTTTGTGCAACATACGTGAAGTTTTATTTTTTATTTGTTTGTATTTTCCTATGTTTCCACCTTTAAATACAATGGGTGACACCAACTACAATTTATTGTGCGCCATAAGTAATACAATAATATAATAAGTAAATATATCCCATTTTATCTACTCATCCACAAATATAAAACTCAATTCTATCTATTATTAAATGTCCCGTTCCCTATAATAAAACTATTTGCACAATATTTGGAAACTACGTTGCAAAACTATTATTTGGCACTATTCATTACCATTTAAAACCCTAAGGAAAAGTCTATATTATTTAACCTTTAACGAAAAAGAAACGTATTTCTTATTTTTCAACGATGCCTATCATATGCACCCATAAATATAAACAGTATCAATTTTACTGACTAGTTTGCTAATGAAAAAAATATGGATTGAAATAACATCTATTGTAACACTAGACAGTTTTGCAGAAGTAGGTCATTTATAACCGATGAATAACATTGTTTATTTGCCTTATTATCGTGTGTTGCTCGATTATTTTAAAAAACTATTTTTAAATTTTTTTTAAATTTCTATACATTCTTTTTTTTTTTTTTTCGTAAAGGAGTCATTATTAGATTTGGCTGTTATATTTAATGTCTTTTAAGTAGCTTAATAGTTTTTTTTACACTGTCTTCATCATAATTCAATACTTCTTTTTGGATTCCTATCAATTTAATTTGATACGATATGCACACGGTGGGTGCATGATAATTTGTAAAAAGGTAACTGTAGTTAAAGTGGCAGTGTCCAATACGAAGCCAGCATAATAAAATATCCGTGGCGCTCGTGAATAAGTTGTTAAGTCAAAATCTTTCATTTTACAGGTGAGCGACTTAATGTATGACTTAACCCAAAATAGAGTTATAACATACAGCTTTCTTTCCACCTGAAATTTCTTCCACCAAGAAAGTTCTTTAACCAATTTAACACGACGTGGAAGACTGTCTGAGGGAGCGATACGTGGGGTTAACTCATTTTTGATATAACTTGAGTTATCCAGTTTATCACGACCGCCACATTTATATAATTATTATTATTATATACTATTCATTAATTGTTATTTATTTACTTTGTTGATAATTTGTATTGTATTTTATTACTAATGAATGTAGTTAGAGGTAAAAATGTAGTTAAGCAGTATTCTGTTACCTCTTTTGTGAAATTTGTTTAAATATTTTATATTATAGGTGTATCCAGCTCTATTTGTATAGATATTCATCCGAAAGCGAATAAAGTTATATACCTTTGTGTTGTTTCATGTTTCCATCGTTAAACTTTCATAAATAACTGGAAGGCTTCGATTATACAATCATCTAAAATTATTTTTTTTCTATGAAGCACAAATTGACATTATGCATATTATGAATATAAAGCCTTCATATTACTCTAGCTAGATATCAAAAGATTTGAACCGCTTCTCGTGCCAGCTAAGTTAATTATTTAAATTTATTTTTTTATATTATTTTTATTGAGATATATTACAATTTGTTACAAAATGAACAATAATAATATTGATAAGAGACCACATTCATACTATATATACAGAAAATAATAATAATGGTCAAATTACATAAAATAGAACATAAATAAATTCATATATATACAATAAAATAATAATAATAAATAAAAAACAAAACAAATCGAAATAAAAACCTATTATTGAGATAAATAAAAAGTTGGCAAATAAATAAACATCTTACACACAATCATAACTATATACAATGTATACAATTGCTAAAGGGACCCCAGCAAGCGCTTTTCCCTCCACTTGTGGAGGAAAAAGCGGAACCCAAGAGATCCCAGCGCCTCTATCTCAGCCGCATCACCGGTCTGAGCCAGTGGAGGCTGAGTTAGGGCGCTGTAGCCACAAACATACCGTACATGAGTGGAGGATCTGACCATTGTCAGAACTCCAGTTTAAATGTTTACAATAGGTCTCGTGGCCACTGCCGTTTCAATCTTCGAGGAGGATTGTAGGGATGGGTGGTGCTGGATAGGGATTGCGCTAGAGGGTTAGGATGATGACTAAGGTTCTGATGAAATTTGGAAAATTTGGATGGTACCAGGTCTAAAACAAACGGAATATTAAGGTCATGGTGTAGGATACAGTTGGTAACGTAATATGGAGCATTAACTATTGTTCGGAGGACTTTGGATTGGAAGGATTGGATGCGTTTGATGTTAGAATGTTTAGCTGTTCCCCACAGTTCAAGTCCGTAGGTCCATATAGGTTTCAGTACTGTCTTGTATATTAGTAATTTGTTGTCAACTGTAAGATGAGATTTTCTGTTTAGTAGTCTGTGTAACTGGCCGAATCTGCGGTTGAGTTCTTTTCTTTTTAGTCTTGTATGTGGGTTCCACGTCAGTCTTTTGTCTAGTAAAAAGCCGAGATACCGGACTGTGTCTGAGGAAGGAAGCGGTATGGAATTGAAATAAACCGTTGGACAGGATTTGCGTCGAAGGGTGAATGTGACGTGAGTGCATTTGCTTTCGTTCACCTTAATGCGCCAAGCATTGCACCAGTCTTCGACAAGGGAAAGGTGCTTTTGGA
Organism: Piezodorus guildinii; assembly: GCA_023052935.1. NCBI lineage: Eukaryota > Metazoa > Arthropoda > Insecta > Hemiptera > Pentatomidae > Piezodorus > Piezodorus guildinii. Next base: position 118,108,359 of record CM041294.1, on the reverse strand, counting down.
GATTTAGCGATGCTGCTTCAGGATCGGAATTGGATGATAAAATGGCTGTGTCATCAGCAAATGTTGCCAGAAAGGTATTGGGATCGGTAGGGATATCGGCGGTGAAGAGGATGTAGAGGACGGGTCCTAAGACGCTGCCTTGAGGAACACCGGCCTCAACAGTATATTGTTCGGAAAATTCGGAACCACAGCGAACTCGGAAGGAGCGGTTGGATAAATAGGATCGGAGGATTAGGTATAAGGATTGAGGTAAATGGGTTTTGAGCTTATAGAGCAGTCCCGGGTGCCACACCCGGTCAAAAGCTTGAGCTATGTCCAGAAAGGCACCCGAACAATACTCCTTGCACTCAAGGGCGGAGGAAATGTGGTCTACAACTCGGAGTCCTTGCTGAACCGTGGAATGTTGAGGACGGAATCCAAACTGGTGTGAAGGAAAATTGTGAAATTTGGCTAGGATTCGTTTCAATAGGAGTTTTTCGAAGATTTTGGAGAGGATCGGAAGAAGGCTAATAGGTCTGTAGGATGACGTACAGTTGGATGGTTTGCCTGGTTTTAGGAAAAGGATGATAGTCGAGTGTTTCCACAACAGAGGGAAATAGGTAGTGCGTAGGATACAGTTATAGATATATGTAAGGAATGTAATGGCTTTAGGTGGAAGTTGTCTTAGGATTTGAGGAGTAAGGAGATCGTATCCAGGGGATTTACGGAGAGGAAGCTTTTGAAGCAGATATTTGACCTCAGAGGGATTGATTGCTTTAGGTGGTAAGGAAATTGATATCGGTGACGTAAGGAACTCTTCAACTATTGCGGTGTGGGTTGGATTGAGATCAGAATGAGGAGTGAATACCTTGGAAAGGTGTAGTGCGAATTCCTGGGCCCTATCTTTGTCAGAAGCAGCCCAGGAATTATCACTACGCCGGAGAGGATGGGATATCAGGGGGGATTTTAGGATTCTCTTCGTGACATTCCACAGGGAATTGTCACGAGTCGAGAGAGAGGAGAGGTAGGTATTGTAGGATTGGGATCGGAAGATCGCCAACTCCCGCTTTAATTTTCTACAAAAAAAGTTATAGGAGCGGCGATCCTCTGGGTGGCGGGTGCGTTGCCATAATGTTCTGGCTCGGCGTTTGCTGTTGATGAGGTCTGTCAGGTGTTGTGGTAAATGGCTTTTATAAGGAATTATTTGGGATTGTTTGGGAGAGGAGGCAGTCCAGGCGGCTTGTTGAATAGCGGTTGTAAAGGAATATACGGCGTCGTCAAGGTCATTTGGGGTTTTGAGAATCACTCTGAGGTCAATATCATTAGTGAGGATTTCGCGGAAGAGGTTCCAGTTGACAGGGCCTCTAATGAATGACGGTGGGATAGGTTTAGGAATAGGTGTTATGGATACATTTAGAATCAATGGACTATGATCAGAGGATAGTTCATCAAGGCGAGCTATGGAAAAATTAAGAGAGCCTAATCCGCTGTGGATGAAGAAGTCGAGGATGTCAGGATTACGGTTAGGATCTGTTGGCCAGTAGGTAGGAGAATCGGGAGGTAGGAGATGAAAGCGTCGGGAGTTGAGTGCAGACTGCAATGTCCGTCCACGAGAATTGGTGGTTCTAGAACCCCACTGTTGGTTCTTAGCGTTTAAGTCTGCACCAAAATGAAGTGATTACCCAAGTAGTTGAGAAAGGATTCAAATTGGGCAGAGGAAATGGGATGTTTAGGAGGGCAGTATGCTGATGCGATGATAAGCGGAAAGGAAAAGGTTTTGATAACAATGGAAGTTGCTTGTAGGTAATCGTGGGCGGAAATTGGGTGTAAGTGATGGGTGAGGGATCGGCGGACTATGACAGCAGTACCGGCATGGGCTTTGCCGTCTGGATGGTCTGTCCGGTATGTCGTGTATCCTGGTATTTTAAAGTACTGTTTAGTGGTTAGTCTAGTTTCAGTAATGAGTGCAACATCAATGTTTTTGTCTTGCAGTAAGGCTGTAAGTTCGTCAGTGTGAGTTCTAACACCATTCGCATTCCAAAGGAAAATGGATAAGGAATTAGGTGAGGTCATTTATGGTTTTTTTAAGGCAGGAATGAGATTTGATACGAGATTCGTAAGGAGTGATATTAGGGGCATAACAAGGGATTTAATTTCGGAGATAAAGGACGTCATCAAACTGGTAAGGTCTGTGGCATTTGAAGGAGGAGGGATATGAGAGATTTGTGGTTGATTAGGATTTTTAGGATTGGTTACATTTTGAGGAAGAGGTATATGTGGAATGGATTGAGGTACATTCTGTAGTTCCGGCAGGGCCACGGCTTCAGTACTTTGATTCCCACCTCCAAGTAGGTGGGCAAATGATACATTGGCATCAATAAGTTTTGAGGGTTCTCTTCTGTTTCTTACTTGTCTTGCTGTTTCATCCGGTACTTGAGGTTTTTGAAACCTGGTCCTCAGTTCCTTATAGATTTGGCATCCTTTATAGTTGGCCGGGTGGTCCTTCAGGCAATGAGCACATACAGCTGGTGTTGATTTTGGTTTTGTACACTCCACAGACTTGTGCTGTTCACCGCATTTCACGCATCGAGGTATGTGATGACAATAACTTTTAGTATGACCATATGCTTGACAGTTATGGCACTGAACTATCTCCTTCTTTATGTAAGGTTTCTCAACTCTTACGCTGGTATAGTACAATCTATTGAGGTCATAGATTTGTTCAACTCCTTCCGATGGCTCCAAGTCCACGAAAAAGAGAGGTAGTGGAATTTTGTCCTTTAGGACATTAGTGACTTGCCGCACTTTATAGCCTATCTCCGTTAATTCTTCTTTAATAGCTTCAACTGGTGTCGAGGGGTGTAAGTTTCTGATTACAACCCTTAAAGCTCTCTCTTGGCGTAGCTGGTAGGTATGGAAATCCGCTTTGGTATCAGTTAGATATTTCACTATTTTTCTATATGTCTCGGCAGTAGTAGGAGATATTTTGGTGTCATTAATTCTACTCATACAGTAGTAGCTGGTAGAATCGGTAATTTTGTTCAATTGTGTACACAATAACTGGAAATTTTTAATATTTTTGACAAATATTGGAGGGGGTCGTGGTTCACTAGGTATAGGAGCAGATTCCATGTTTTCTTTTTCGTTATGTAAAATCTGAAAAGGATTTGGGGTGAAAAACGGCGATTCGTCAGTCATCCCTTGTGACGATGTGCCAGGTTGTGGTTCAGATTCTGAATTAGTACCCGAAGGGGTTGCTTGTAATCTTTTATTAGTATCACGGCGAGGTCTTTGTTTCGTAGGAGACGGGATTGAACCACTAGATCTAGATCTTTTAGTTGAAGCTTTGGAGGACATTACTTGATGATAATATCGCATTTCATGTAAGGAAAATAATTAAATAATAACCAGATGTTGGGGGAAAAAATAATAACTTAAGAAAAGTTAAGCAAGACCAGCCTTGCCTAGCTATTGGCAATCAGCTGATATGAAGAGGTGACTCAGCATTCACTTTACGGTGCAAATTGTAGCCGAACTTACCGTTGTTTGCTCCAATATTTACTGTTGTTGTTATCCTGAAGCCTGGTGTTGTTTTCAAGACTGTTCTGAAGTGATATCCAACTGAAAAAGCAAGAAATCCAAGAGCCGACTTGAAAGATGACCGCTATACTCATGCGCATGCGCAGAATGCTAATTATTTAAATTAACAACCCAAAATATCTCAGGGAACACGCGTTGATGGGATTAGTAGTGGTTGAAAACATCAAAATGCCGTGAAGTGTTTAAATCCGTTGTTTATTGCCCTGGGCATTAAGCCCCCGCCACGCCATTTTGTCGGAAAACAATTCATACTAGCAATAAAACGTCCGAATGTTTTATGGCCTCGTAAATCACGAGTGCCTTGATTAAATAGAAACAAAAGCTCGGCTAAATAGTGATAAAAATTAGCAGGCCACGCCATCACCGAATCTAAAACTGCCACTCAGGCATTTATCACACGTTTGCTCGTTCGAGATTGCTTAATGGCGGTGTTTACAGCTTTGTTTTAACGATCACGTCAGCTTTCTCTTTTACGTATCCAAATTAGCCCGGGTCCTAATTGCCAATATTAATGATTAATTAAATATAATAAATATTTTTATTGTGGATAAACACGAATGTTATGTCATTTAGCTTTAACAATCATTGAAACAGATAATGGGTAACTAATAATGCTAAAAACAGATCCCAAATTAATATTGGACTCCTCAATCACCAATTATTATGAGATCGCATTTAAAATAAAAAAATGTATAATGTTTGTTTATCCGTCCTCTCTTTAGGGGTGTATCAAGAAAATCGTGAAGATTCAATACCATTCTGTACAAAATTTAGTATTTAGTACAAATCCTTTGAACACTAAATTATACACATAATTTGTTTAATAGACAATAATAAAGATATTTTAACCTAACTCAAGGGAAAAAGGCTGGAATGTTAAATTTAAAATGTGTTTTCTCCACAATTCTTGTTTTTTAAGGCTCCACTTACACATAATTTTAACTGATTTCGAAATGAAATGATGATGATGAAGTATTTAGGTACCAATATTTGATACCGATTTCAGTGCAAGCTTTATATCCGAGGACGTAGGAAAGGTTTTCGTAATTGGGTGGCCTCAACCTGCATGAAAATCGTTAGGTTCTATACGAATATTAATTTAAAAATTAAGTACACGTTTGGAAATAAATACAATCTCTTAATACACCTTTATTCCAATACCTTATTTTTATTTTTAAAAGTTTATTCTGAATATGAATATGATATGAATTATGTGTATATATATGTATGTATGTAATGTTGGTGTATTATGAACATATAATATACCTTCATAACTAACAAAAAACGAGAATCCAGGATATTCATCATATATTGTGGTTCCTTCGTGGAAAACGTAATGTCAGCTGATGAAATGCGATAGGAGAAAGTTCTTTGAAAATGGTAACAGGGCACGCTATCTTCTGTTCGCCTGTCGGTTGAATAGTTATTTTTAAATGGTTGAATGCCAATGATACTTCCTGAAAATAATATAATTAAATTCGAATCCAAAATTCATATTTGTTTAATGTTAATCTTTACTTTCACTTTTACATGGTATGTGTATTTTTAGAGAATCGAGCAAAAACAAAAAGTCGAAACTGGATATTTATGATTTTTGATCTATTAAACGGCTAAGCCACTTTGTTTCACGGATTATACACATTTTATTCATTTTTTTAAAACGAAAATTGTACTAATTGTTTTAGTTTAAGTCGTTATGTTAGTACATCATTGAAGTATGTGTATGGATAGGTTTTGTTCTGATTAAAATAGCGTGACATGCTTTATGTGCCAAAATTACAAAAAAATTTTGTATTCTCTTATATAAAAGCTTTCTCTTAAAAACTATAAATTTTGTTTATTTGAAACAGTTATGATAACTGAAAAAAATAAAGTACAAATACGAACAATGAAAGAATTTAATAACCAACTAATCTACAAAAAAAAAAACAAAAAAAACTGAATATTTTTCTTGGTAAAAAAATAAAACTTTTCTTTTTAGTTATAATGTAAATTCATAATATTCTTATAGAAAGCCCATACTTCATTAAAAAACAAAACAATGTATATATATAGAATAATGTTACTAATCAATTATTAGAAGTGAATGTTGAATGACAAAACGCATAGACTCATCCTCAGTATTGTTTTGTTTTTTTTCTGGCGCGACAGGCCGTGTAGGCTCTTGGTCGTATGGTATAGACCCCTGGGAAAATATAATCACGTTTCTCGATGAAATGTTTAGGATAAGGTCATCACTCCTTACGCCTATTTTTGCGAGTTGCCACTAGTAGGCTGACGAGTCTCACTACCCGGGGGAGAGGCTGTGAGTATTGTTATATTGTATTGTTATAAATAATTATTTCTTTTAAATTATTTTAACATCTCATATTCTAATCAGAAAAAGGGAATTTCAATGGAATCTATGAAAAAGACTTTTTTTGAGATGAAGTAGGTCAAAGTTGCGTGGTTCAGATGGGTAGTGCGCCTAAAAGCTGATGGATCTAATAAATACTTTTAAAACAATAAATTAGGTTTTAGGATAAACGGCTTTGTTGGGAATTGTTTTTCTTCCGAAAACGTACGTAATTTTTAAATTAATATAATTAATAAATTAATAGTGAAGACATTATTTGAAAACAAAAAAAAACCTATTTTCAACCAACTTGGCCACTAACGATTTTCAACCCAGTTGCCCCCTTACTTTGAACTATTGAGGATAAGAATATAACAGTTTAATTTTGGTTATATATATATATAGAATAGAATAGAATAGAATAGAAAAAATTTTTATATATATATATATATTTTTTATTTTATATATATTTAATATTCTTTTATGTATTTTACCCTCAGAAAACATAAAATAGACATTAACTTCAAGTGGCACAGCAGCCAACGATCTCTCAAGAACTAATCTTACGATGACAGGGCAGCTGTTGGAACCATCAGTCTTTCTAGCCTGTGGGAAGGAGTCCTAATCCGTCACTTCCGAACCTATTCCTAGATCTTGGGGGTTCTTCGTGTTCAAGGAGTCGAGGCTGGTTGGAGATAATTACCGTTTAGTAAAATTAAGTAATTATAACATCTGGGTTTTCTAGATTCGTTGTTTTGTATACATTTATAATTCAGAAATCACAACTTTCTTGGATATTCAACCTGACGAAAATAACATAAACTCGTATATGACACATAAATGAGGTACTCGCCTTACACAATTTATTAACAAAATAATGCAACAAAAAACATTGTAAAACATATATTAAAATCAAAGAAATACGTAAGTAGAGCGTTTATGTGTAAAGTGTTAATAGATGTATCTTGTTTATTTATTTAACGTCAGTTACAATGGGAGTCTTAAATTCTGCATAACCAGGTTTAATCAGGATAAGGCTCTTTACCGAGTTCCTGACATCACAAAGGCTCTGGAACACCTTTTTACGTTCCCTACGAAGGACGGCTAAATGTCAGTATTTTTTAAATACTTTAATATGACTAATTTAATTTTCTGTTTCATTTTGGTACGCACAATTTATTTAATATCAAACAGTTGACTATGTTATTATAATGAACTGTGTGATGGTTCGGATAGCGCCCAATAAATTATTGCAATAGTGAAGATCTATTTATATCTATTTATTCTGCAACTAACGTTTCGATCCACATTGACGGGTCTTCATTCAATTGCTGGTGACAGTCGCTTCCCGACTTCAGGTTTATAAACCCTAATGAAGGCTCTCAAACGTTCGGTTAAAGACGTTGGTCGCAGAATAAATTTTATTCTATTTATAACCACTTCTTGACACCTCCGAACCAAATACAACCGTGTTTGTCTTAGTTGGAGGTAGTAAGGACATTAACACGTTCACGCCGGCACCAATTATCATTGTCTGCTCAGTGATGCAGCGCTCGAATTTATGCCACATTTCATCGATTATCCTCTGTTAAGACCTGTATACGAATTGTACGTTTGCTAACATTCTAGTTAGTGCTTATTTTGAACTTTGTGTAATTCGTGCCGTTTTTCATCTCAGATTTCTGCCTGTAAGTATAACTCGAAAGGCAGTTGTTTTACTTTTTTTTATTATATGGAATATAATAATAATAATTAATATGGATATGAAAATACCATAAGCGCGGTCCGATGAGCAATATATAATCAACCAAAAAAAAAATTACCCTCCCTCAAAATTTGAGAGCTTGTGAATCCGAATAAAGAATAAAAAAAAAAAAAAATTCGTTTCCTATTTATTTATTCCTAAAGAAAACACCTTAATATATCCTAAGTTTTTTTTTTTTTTTTTTTTTTTTTTTTTTTACAATATCACACAAGTTTCAATTCAAGAGTTAGTCCATAAAAAGTCGAAATGCAGCTGACTACGTATGACTGATGATCCTAAGAGACGTTTACAATTTCTCGAGACTTATATACTCGAGACTTGCTGTAAGTATAGCAGCAATATATTTTCATAGGAAGCCTTAAGGGGAAGAAGAATACATCAAACTAAAAGATATAGAATGCGACGTGCTCTGCTTAGTCTTGGGTGACCCGTCATCCCACTTTCCTTTCTAGGTTTAAAAAGATAATATAGGACAAAGATATATTTATTCTATTCTTCGCCATGCTAATCGCAAAGCGAAACGAGTGCGTGCTCGAATAACAAGACAAGAGTTGGCTAACAATGCTGACATCCTGGAGATGGCGTGCTCTTGGAAAACGATAATAAAGAATCTATAAAGGAGGCTATAAAGGAGTTTGGGTGCCCTGGCACTGTCGGCACGGTGGCCATCACGTGACCATCCCCTGCTTCTTGTCTTGTCATCCGGAATCGGCCTCAGTAATTAACTTTCCTTCTGGTTTTACATACCTGGTTTCCTCGAGTATTTAAATTAGGATAGGAACCATAGAAAAAAGATTTTTTTTTGCATGTCTCTATATAAAATGATAACGCGATTTGGGTTTCTGCGAACTTCTTCTAAGCCACTAGGATTTTGAAACGGTTTTTAACATCATTTAGGGAATTTTTTTTTTCTGAAGTTTATAAGTATAAAACATTGAAATTTAGCTTTTCTTTAAACGTGTAAAATAAATTTTCTGTAACCATCAATCAAAAAATTATTCCTAAAATATAAAACGTAGTAACATAGACGTATAATATACCGTTGGAAAGCGCAAGAGTTTAGTAAAGTTAATATCCTGCACCACTAAACCCATGAAGGGTCTTGGGCTCAGTACATATAGAGATTCGTACTGTTACTAGGCCAAAGGCCGTGCAATGAGGGGATTGTGCCGAGATCACACTCAGCCGTCAGGTTTTTTCCCCAATTTGGGTACCTACTTTATAGAGGCTGGGTCTGCCCCAGGAGGGTCTACATACCCTAGGGTCGCCTCCCGACTGAAATAACAGAATAAATAATATTTCGCCACAGCTGGGATTCGAACCCAGAACCCGGAGCACAGTATACTAGTGCTCTATCCACTAGATAACGCCGCTCCAGAAAAGTTAATATGCTAGAAAATAAATATAAAGTTGTTGTAAGCCAATACAATTATGGGTATATGTAATTGGTAAAGAGGGAGGTGACGATAGTTCAGTGCTTGAGAGTTTTTTTTAGTTTATTATTTATAACTAAGTAAAAATGTACCGTATGTTTTTTCTTCAAACGTCTCTTGATATACCAAAAAAAAAATTGTTTAATTATATTATAGTTTATGAGATGAAGCAGTATTCATAAGAAGAAAAAAAACGCATTTTTTGAGGTGAGCTAACAAAGACCTCAGATTTTTTTTTTTTTTAATATATTCTTATTGACTTTCTTTAACTGGATTTACAATATATACAAGTAAACGGGATAGAATTACAATATAGTCTTGACGAAGAAGCTATTTAGTGGTAGGACTTTAATTATTCTTTTAGGTAACACAGGTAAATTTTATTTTATTATCTAGTCTCAAGGCCGCCGTCTTTTCAAGCGCCTTGGAGGATTATCAGGAAGAGATGGAGACCAGAGTTTACAGACAAGCGTTTTTGTGTCGGCTGGTAGTTTAGAATTAAAGGAGGTGTATCGAATTTGGAATAAGTCTGACACTAGTGGGATATTGAGTTCTCTATGGGTGATTTTATTAGTAACAAAGTAAGGAGCATCCAGATTTTTTTGTAAGATTTTTGATGGGAAAGGAATTTGATGGTTTAGTATAGCCCATCTGTTAATGTCCTGATAGGTCTAAGAATGGTTATATAAATCCGTTTCTTGTAGTAAATAGGGAGTTTTGATCGTTGGTCCTCAGAATTTATTGATGATGTTGAACAAAAATTCGAAACTTTGTTTCGTTTTTCTAAAATGTAATATTGGAAACCTCTATTTTGTTTGATGAAAACATATTGGTTTGAAAAGGTATCAAGGATCCCAAATCTTCAAATTTCTGAATATAACAGATGTCTCGAATTTGTTAATATTATTTGTTCTTAATAACAAGAATTTTAATTTAGAAGAGATAGCTCTGTTGTTTTCCCCATTCCTCTCTTTAAGGTAAACAAACAAATAAAATTCAAGGTTTGAAGAATTGAAAACAATTCTTAATCTACGCTATTGGAAAATAAATGAGTCTATTGCAAGTATTAGACATTATGTTTGAAGGTCCTGTTATGTGTGAGAATATTCGTTGCGTCATATATTTTCTAACAAACACTTTTCTTTCAAATGAAGTGATTTACCTAGATCATTGTTTTGTAATATTACTTTTTATTGTTATGTGTAACTTACTTTCTTGGATAGGTTTAATTTTCACATTTTTTTTTCCTTTTTATTATGATATACTGGGTTTTGTTCATTATTATTTTTGTTTTAACTTCCACCTACCCATATACTGTAGTAAAGAAAGGTATTGCGATCTTGGAAATTTCCGAATTCCATTTTTGACCTAGTCCTGTTAAATGGTCTGTGTGTGTTTCTGGTAAGTCTAATGGTGAAGTTATTTAAAACTGAAATTTCATATTTTAGGAACGTAAGCGCCTGAGATAATACAGCAACTCCTTCAACAAAATCGGCCAACTAGAACAGTCAATTTATACCATCCATTTTGCACCTTTTTACGATTTTCATAAAAATGGCCCTAACCATTTTAATTAAACTATTTATGTAAATTTTGACGGGCTTAAAAAAGTTTAATTCTGATTGAAATAGGCTTACGGCTTAAATGCCGATTAAAATTTGTTCCTCTAAAGTACATTTAGTTTTGTATATTTTTTATGAAATTGACCATTTCATATGATTGGAATTACTAAAAAACACGTAAATATATAAGTTGAATGAATTCGACATCGAACTATAAGAGAAAGCTGCAAAAATGTTTATTTTATTTTTTATTGAGATCTATTACAATTTGTTACAAAATGAACAATAATAATATTGATAAGAGACCAGGGTAGCCATATTTTCTCATATCAGCTGATTGCTGGTATCGGGAATATATACTTATTACTTGTTTCCCTTTAACATTCTCATATTACTATCTTTTTTTTTTATGAAATGCGATATTTTCATCAAGTGATTTCTTCTAAAACTTCAAGTAAAAGATCAAGATCAGCAGGTTCAAATTCGTCTCCCACTAAACAAAGACCCCGTCGTGATAACAATAAGAAATTACCAACACAAGCGAACCCTTCAAGTAACACTTCAAAATTTGAACCCCAGCCTGGTCCATCATCACAGGAGATGACAGATGAATCTCCTGTTTTCACACCGAATCCATTTGAAATCCTCCATAGTGAAAAAGAAGACATGGAATCTGCCCCTACACCCAGGGAACCACCACCTCCCCCGACATTTGTCAAAGATATTAAAAATTTTCAACTTCTTTGTGCACAACTCAATAAATTAACCAACCCTGGTAGCTACTCATATCTGAATAGAACAAATGACACTAAAATATCTCCGGATGGTGCTGAAACCTACAGGAAAGTAGTAAAATATCTGACAGACACCAAAGCCGAGTTTCATCCTTATCACCTACGCCAGGAGAGAGCACTGAGGGTTGTAAAAAGAAACTTACATCCCTCAACACCAACTGAAGTTATTAAAGAAGAACTGATGGAGATGGGATATAAGGTGCGCCAAGTCACCAACGTTTTGAAAGATAAAGTTCAACTTCCAATGTTTTTTGTTGATTTAGAACCATCGACAGGAGTCGAAAAAATCTACGATCTTAAACGGCTGTACTACACCTGTGTAAGAGTTGAGAAGCCCTATATGAAGAAGGATATAGTCCAATGCCATAATTGTCAGGCATATGGCCATACTAAATCTTATTGCCACCATATACCACGCTGTGTGAAAAATATTTATTAAATGCAAATTTTGTTTTTGAACTTAGGAATAGTAATATACATGAATAATATACCGTTGGAATGCTAAAGCTTTAAAAATATTATCTTATACATACTATTGTAAAAGTACATTTATTATCTACAATATTATCTTATACATATATTACAAATACAAATATTATAATAATATAATATTTGTATTTGTAATATATGTATAAGATAATATTGTAGATAATAAATATTAATATATTAATTAATAATCCGATGACGAGCGGATTCCGAGAAAGTTGGTATTTGCTGATCCGACTGGTAGGCGTCCGAAAGTTAGGCCGAAGCGGAGATGGGAGGGTTGCGTTAAGGCTGATCTCGGGAGCTTGGGCTTGAATGGTGAACATTGAACGTTTCTGTGTAGGCGGAATTTGGTGGTATTGGCATCGAACCTTCGGGTTCGCTAAGCCTATTATTATTATTATATATTAATATTATTATATTATAATATTATATTATTATACAAATATTATATTACAAGTACAAAGATTATCTTATACATACTATTGTAAAAAGAGTGAAGATAAGCCGATAAAACAAACTGTTTTAAAGTTTCTTCTTCTAAACTACCTTTAATTTTGTACATTCGAAAAATTAACTATTTCATAAAAAAAAAAAACGGTTAAATGTACTAGATGAAAAAAGTAGGGAACCAACTAAAGGAGAAAAGAATAAACTTTTTTTTTTCTTTCAAATAAAAACAGTAATTTAGATGCATAATATATCGTTTAAAAGCTAAATAATTTAGAAAAAATATTGTGTAGATATTTTTGATTATAACTTTACATACAGCATTAGCTTTCCACATAAGAAGAACAAAATATAAATATAAGTTACTTTTTCTTATATATGTGCTGTGCCTAAAACTTGGGTTGAATATTTCCAATGACCGTTCGATATTATGAATACATATAAATTTATAATAATTGATATAAATTAAAGAAAAAATATATTTTAAGCATAAACCCTGTCAAATTATTATCCTGAAGGCGGGCGAGGAGCTATCCCCTGTACAGAGCTCACCGAGGCGAGACAAAAAGGCTTCCTCAACCCACGCGCGCACGCACAAAAAGCAAGCGTAACTAGCCGTGTTGGTAACGCCTCTTTTTGTCTTAGATCCAGCCAACACATGGCGGGCCTTAAACCGTTTCGAAATATCGCCTCCCTTCGGATGTTGTTTATTTTTTGGAGGTTTTTTTTTTTCACTTCTGTTGACGAAAGATCATTACAAGGCATTAATAGTTTTTAGTCTCATTAGTGACCGTGTTCCCTTTATTGTTCTTAGCTTAGGAGTATTTTTTTGGGTGGAAGAGGCACTTCTCATAAATCAGAAAACATCACAGTAGCTGTGTAACGAATGTCTTCTTCCTGTTTTATTTTTACATTTTCGTAATTTTTTTTCTATTGTTATCCGTTAGAAAATAAAAGTACTGACCATTTATAGTTTTGTAAAGAGAACATCTGATATATTTTTTAAAACCTTAAATTTTAATTATCATTTTACTTTGTTTTTATCATTCATCCATTGTTTACTTAAATAAAAAAATCTGCACCTCCACAACTAATGGGTTCAGTACATATAGAGAATAGTACCGTTTCCGTGCCATCGGCTGGGATTATACTCAACAGCTAAGTTTCTTCGCTAACTTTTGGGTACCAACTTTATGGAGGATGGATGTGTCGCAAAAGAATTTCCTTTGGGTCACCTATTGAACAAAACAACTTTTGTGTTATAAAAAAAAAAATACTAGAAATTTTAATTTATTTCCGTATCAGAGGTTTAAAAGATAATTATTACTGTGTTACCAAAAATTATTAACTGACTAAAATAGCCCGATTTCATCGGAAAGATTTTGATAATATCTTGTATGGTCAAAATAATATTGAATTGGTATCAGTTTTTTTCGCCGTCTTTTGGACACCCAGCTTATGGTGGATGGTTTATCCCCAGAACGATCTCTCTATCCTTGGGTCACCTCTAAATAACAAAATTAATATTTCTTATTCATAATAATAAACGGAATTCGAACCTAAAAACTGAGGTTAGTAGTCTAGTACTATATCCACTAGTCCGCGCAACTCTTTAATCAATTTACAAAAAAGAAACACAGATGTATCATCATAAAAATTGTGTAAAAATATTTTTATATTGTATTAAATATCTTTAAATGAGTTGGTTAAATCAAAAATCGTGATTTTCATTTACTTAGTTAATTGAGCAACGTTAACAGTATCTAATTTAAAACAATACATATATTAGATCATAATTTGTATGACATAATGAATTTATATGAAAAACCCTCTGTGCATATCGATGACTAATTAAGTTTTAATGTCTCGTAAACATCTTATTTGTTTAAAATTATACTTTTCTCAATTGTTACTATAAGTAGTTTAAATTGTGGTATTTTAGATAATAAAATATAAACGGTGTAGCGCCATCCAGATCAAGAATAACTTCCAGAACCAATCTTGGATTTATATCAAGAACTTTTGTGAATCTTGGCATGGGATCAGAACACCTTCCAAAAACTTGACAAATGTCACTAACCACTAATATTTTCTCTGGTAACATAAAATGGTGTGCTAATAAATATAAGCCTCATCTATAACTCAGGCGTAATGAGACAAACATAACAGAACCCCTAACATCTGTCATATGTGAGTGTATGGGTGCCAACATCTGTTCTGAAATTCAATGCTAGATATTCTGTATTCGGCGCAGAACATGCACAAATTTACGTTTATCTGAGTGAAATTACAATTTTACCCAATCAATGGTTTTTACTTTTATTTACTATTACTACCTTACCAAAACCCTAAGATTCTTTAAAGGGAGTGTATATGAAATAAGATATAAGTAATTTTAAAGGATTATTCCGTCCTTCGGAAGGGACGTAAATGATGTTCCCGTGCCTGTGAGAAGTCAGGTACTCGCTAAAAATCCCTATCCTAATTAATGCTGGATAGAAAAATATTAGGAATCTCACTGAAACATCGTCCGATAAGCCACATTATCATAAAGTTAAACAAAAAACTACAAATAACATATTCAACGGTTCAATTAAAGAAATACAGTGCTTAGTTTAATATAATTCATACTTTTATTCCGTCATAGGATTTAAATATTTATATATAATTTGTTTTTGAAAGGTTTAAACATTCTGAAGAGGTAAAATTGAGACGTTGACTTCCAAAAGGTACTAAAGGACATTTTTTACGAAATTGATTTTTTGACATATTTATATTCTTCTCATTGAGTTTTAACTAAACCTTAAATTTGATTGTATTTAATGAACATTCATGTCCTTTAATAACGTGATTTAGAAATGCTATTAATTTCTTAAGATACTTATTACACATTTATTTTCATTCCAAATTATAACAAAACATTTCATTTCATAACTTTAATATTGATTTATTAATATAATTAAGAAATAGTTCTAGATTTTAATGAGAAAAGCATCAAATTAGCTGGTTTAATAATATAGTAATGAGAGATTTCCGCGGTTCCTGTAAAATTCCCCAGAATGGATATAGTACCTTTTGGAAATCAACGTCTCAATTTAGGTCTATTACTGTTGCATCCTCCATTAAACGTAGTACCATAAACGTGGTGTAAAATAAATTAAAAAAAAACGAAAGATCTGAAAATCTCTTGCCATCCTGTTGTTAAAAGATAATCTTTTTATAGTGTAAGTTTAAAAACAACAATTATGAAAATGAATGTGACTTTAATTAAAAAAAATTTAAAATTAGTATTTATTTGTTGTTATTTTTTATTCATATAAGGGTTTTTAAAGTTAATTTTGTATGCTAGAGTGCTGCCAATGGGCAGTTTCTCTTTAGGTTTTTCATTTACACTATCTTTAATCAGCACATTTACTTGATGTATTCCTCTACAGTTGTACATTTCAATAAAATATAATAAAAAACAAAAAAAAAATTTTTTTTCTGTTTGTGCTTTCCCGAAAATTCGTAAAAGTCTAGTCGCTGAGGCGGCCAAAACATCCCGCTTTTATCGCTAGGATTTTGATATTATTCTAGCTGGTCAAAATGAGATTGAGTTGGTATCAGAGTGGCCATAATAACATTTCGGTAAAAACATTTGGCCTTTATGGCGTGTTGGCTGGCTCTAACTGGTGTGATATAGTCGTAATAGGATCTTGCTTATCAGGCCACTTCACGAACATTTGGAACTCTTATCATTTTATTACAATAATAACCTATTAACGTTAAATCATTGCCAACTTAAACGACCAATTATAGGGTTTTATATTTAAAATAATGATGGCAAGAAATTTATATTATTATTATAGAAAAGAATTCATTTTTTTTTTTACTTTCACTTACTATATATAGTAAGGGGAAGTATTGCGATCGTGAAAATTTTCGAATTCCAGTTTACAACGGAAATACACGTTTTAGGGTCCCCTGAGTCCAAATAACCAAGTCCCGCAAAAAGGTCTGTGTGTGTGTGTGTGTGTGTGTCTGTGTGTGTGTGTGTGTGTGTGTGTGTGTGGTAACTCCCGGGCGGAAACAGTAAGTCCTATGAAACTGAAATTTCATATTTAAGACAACTATACGCCCAAGACGTTACAAAACTTTTTTCATCAAAATGAGCCTACCAGAAGAGGCACTTTATACCATGCATTTTGCACCTTTTTTCGATTTTCTCAAAAACGGTTCCGACGATTTTGATTAAACTCGCTATATCGATGTAAAATTTAATGGGATTTAATATCATGTAGATTTTATTTAGATAAAAATGGTCTGACAGGGCTTAAATGCCGATATTTTAAATTTTCTTCCCCTAAAGTACCTTTAATTTTGTAGATTCAATAATAATAACTAGATTATCTTGTTAACGCTGATGAAAAACAGGTAAATATATAAATTGAATAAATTCGATACCCAACTAAAGGAGAAAACAGAAAAAATATTTTTTTAATGCAATTTTTCGTTTTTGAACATAAGAGCAGTAATATACATGTGTGATATACCGTTGGAAAGCTAAAGATTTTAGAAAAAATATCATCTCATACACAAGCTTTTAAAAGTTAATAGAGAGTGATGAGACGAAGATAAAACTAACTGATTATTTTAGATAATAAAATAAAAGATTTTTTAATAAAACACATGTTTCTATATAAATTAAATTTATTTAATTCTTTGATAGTTTCACGTATTTTTAGCTCTTACTCTTTTTGAAAATTCTTTCATTGATTTTACAAATTGATGTAAGTGAAAGTCGTGTGTTGCCCACACCAGATTTTTTTTAATTATATCAACTATCATAAAGAAGAAAAAAAAAAACGAAATAAAATGTAACTTTAAAATAAAATCTATATTGTTTAATTGTATAATGCTTAGCCGTGTAACCATTGTCTTTCCAATTCTCAGGACGCATTTATTCACTGGCGTTACAAAGAGAAAAAAAATGGTAGCATGACAATAAAGTTAAATTTTACTCATACTACTCATCTTCGAAGATCCTGAGTTTTAATTAAAAAGACGATCTATTCATTACTCGATCATTCAAATCTAAAATACATATAGCTCAGTCTAAGAATGCGTTCTGTAATACATTTATTATTTATTTTTTACCTTAAGAATAAGGTAGTAATTTATTTTTCTTGAGACAAAATTAAAAAATATTTTGCTATTACTACGGTATATTTTTTAATCTTGTTGGCCATCGGTCTGATTTTATCATATTTTTAGAAATTTATCCTGCTTTTTTTGTAGTCCCATTTTTCTCAGAAATATAAGGTGGGTATAGTCATGCAAAGCTCCTTTGCTTCTTCAAAAGGGAGTTTATCCGACAACAAAAAAACAACTTTAAAAAAAAAAAAAAAACCATCAACAGACCATTTTCTCACCCGGGCAAGGAACAAAAAGCTGTATTTATGAATAGAGATGAGGAAATAATCGGAACACTCATTACGCCCCTATTGAAGGAAAAAATTAATGCCAGAAAAAACTTCATGTGAAAAAAAAGTATGAGTGGGATTTTAGTTTGTATAGTCTACGTTAGAAGTCGTAGTCGACATAAGACAATGTGTAGAGATATCTGTGGCGGTCGTGAAAAACTGGATAACTCGAGTCATATAAAAAATGAGTTAACTCCTCGTATCGCTCCCTCATACCGTCTCCCACGTCGTATTAAATTGGTTGAAGAAATTTCTTGGTGGAAAAAGTTACAGGTGGAAAGGAAGCTGTATGTTGTAACTCTATTTTGGGTATTACGTAATGTTTAAGTCACTCACCTGTAAAATGAAAGATTTTGACTTAACCATTTATTCACGACCGCCACAGATATATAATACTCTACGATAAATTAAAAAAAAAAAAAATCCTAATCACGACAAAAATTATCATTAGCAATCATTATAGAAAATTTTTTTTTTTTAGATTCTGCTGTTGTTGAAGGATCCATGGTTGATTTTTGGGATGCTAAAAAAATTTGCTTTGTCTTTATTTTTGGTTGAGATTAAACTATTTTAGGTCAAATTTATTATAATTTCTTCATATGTAATTAGTTTTGTACGAATTTCAATTTCAGTAGAGTGAAATCAATATTATTTCCCACTTAATAACCATTACTTCAAAAATAATAATAATAATAAAATATATATATATGTTGTATGACGGCTTAATGGTATGGATAATATTAGACTAAGAGTACTGTTTTTAATTAATTGAACTGTTAAATATGTTTATCGTTATGTTACATTTTAATAAAGTAACCTTCAATTTGAAGTAAGTCACCATAAGAAGAATCTTAGCTGAAAAAAATAGAGAGAAAGATAATTAGTTTTAACCAGAAGAATAATAAATATCATATGTTTTATATCATCTTTTTAAAATGGGAAATGTTTAATTATTAAAAGTAATATCTATATAACTTTGATAAATTATATTATATTTTCCTTGATACATTCTGAGTATCTTATGATTTTTTTTCACTCCATTCCATAAGTCTAATACGTTTAAAAAAAAAAAAACGACTAAGGAACACTATATTTAATATTTTGTTTTATATATAAATATGGTTATTGTCTATATGTTTATTGTATTTATGGAGATATTAATATTTATCTTTTGAATTGTTAAAAAACAACGTTGTCTATTTATTATTATTATATAATTTTTCCCTGCAACGTTAAACTTTGTCACCTTAGGAAGGAAAAAGGTTCTTCGTGATTTCTCATTCAGTAAAGAGTTACCTCCAATTTGTCTTATACAGAAATGTTCTGTATGTCCCTTCTTGAACGATTTAGCTTATGATTTATTCTTAAATAGATAGGACTTGTTGAATTACAGTTAAAATAATTCTTGTAATTATCTGCGTTCATATTTAATCATTATATGACGTTTTCGTGTTCCTAATTTTAATTGCCTACAGCGTACTTGAAATAAACTTGTTTTGTTTTAAGAACAAAGGAGAGCTCATGAAATTTCCACGTCTTGTTATCCCGTTGTCAGTTTTTCTCCCCAAAATACCGTTGTTTTTGAAGGAAAGCTTTTGTAGCCGGTATGAAAGAAGATTAAAACATCCTTTATTCAAGGATACATAAGGGCAGCCCTTAAAAGTAACCAAGCCCTACAAGGCCATTAACAACTGTTAATAAGTAAACAGTGGATGGAAAAGCCCTTTTGAAAAATAAATGTTAGTCCAGCAACATGACGCCGCTCTACTCTATGAGATGAAAAAGAAATATTCTCTCTGTTCCCTTTATTACGTCATGTTTTTTTTCTTTCCTGAAGTGTGTTATTCTTATAAAATATTTAAAACAATCTGCATACAGTATATATCCATATATTATTTAAAAATTGTTTCATATAAACAGATTCTCTTTAGAATATGCAAAACTTTAATTTTTATAACAGTTTAATTTTATTTAAGGAATATCTGAGGAAAATATAAACATGTATGCATATAGTGATCGTTCTTCTATCTTATTACATTATATTTTTATGTATTAAAATTATCTTAGGCTTCGTACATTTTAGGAATGAATCATCGAACAAGTGTTACATATTTTTCTAGCCAACTCTAAATATATATACTTATGTGTATATATATATATATATATATATATATATAGTGCTTAAAATAATTTTATAGAACCATTGAAAAAATTAATATTCCAACAACGATTCGAACAAGGAAAACTATAATCTCCTTTTTTTATTAAAAAATTAAAATTACTTATTTCCAATATACTAAAATTTCTAACCACATGTTAGCATAATCATCTTACTCGTTGAAGTTTGAGCAAAAATACTAAATTTGTAACAAATATATTTAGGCATATCTGACTTCGTATACATGTTCTCGTGCAGGTTCCCATTATTAAAAAATTATTATTATTGTTATTTTTTTTTTTTAACGAATTGTTTGTTTGTGCCTTAAGGCGTAAAACCTGAAGGTCATCAATGATAAAAAAAACGATTCTAATCAGTTAAAAAAGTTTCATTTTAAGAACGTATTTCTAAAACCTATAAAAAAAAAAAAAAAAATACAAAAAAGTTTTTTAATCCCATGTCACAAATTAAACTTTTTTTTTTTTTTTTTTTCAAATTCCCTTATTGGAAATTCTTGAAGTAGAAGCGGTATATTTATACAATATATATAGTTTGTAGTTCTCCTTTTACTGCAATATTGGATGTCGCATTTTAAGGAGTTTATGTATTTGTTTTTTCTTTTGAGGTGGGTTATCATTGGGTTCTCTTCAGCGCTGGGGCACACTATGTTTTTGTTTTTCGTACTGCTTATCTTAACCTAAGTTACACCTACTGTTTGTTGCCAGCGCACTGGTGCTGTTGCTGGTGTCAGTGTTTTTTGGAATATTTTAAGGAGTTGAAGAATTTTACATGTCTTTGTTTGATGAATTCAAGGATTGTTGGGATATCAAACAGTTCATGAGGCTGTTCTGGTTTATATTTCCTAAATGTCATTGGCCTAACCATTAACCTTATTTTTTATTTTTTTTTCCTTATCCCCTTAATTTACAATTCTTAATTAATCGTTTTCGTTACTAAATTATTCCTTTTTCTGTAACTTGCATTCATTTTAAGGAATTACGGAGTTCTTAAATGTTTTAAAATTATTTTCAAAATGAAGTATATCTGCGACGGGGCTCGCTTCTGGCTGTTTGGTGTCCTTAAAATTACCTCTTAAGCCTATCTTATTCTATATTAACTTACTCAGATAAAACAGCATTTTGCCACCGTTTTGGGGCTAGTGGAGGTATTAAGCTAGAAACTAGCGGATTCGCAATTTGTTTTGTAGTTTAAAAAAAACAACCTTATTATAGATTTACTTACATATATAGTGAGTGGGATCTTATTGCATAAAATGTTTATGTATTTATTTTTGTAAATAGAGTTGGAGGATAAGATAAAAAAAAAAAAATATTGCTAATTTGATAGAATAACCTTAAGATCAGTCGAAAGAGTAACTGATTGGTAAGTTATAGAGTTACTCTTACCATATAAAACCGTCATTTCTTATTTTATTTCTTGTTATTGTATAATATATAATTTTTCGTTATTAATTTCGTCTTTTGGCCAGTAATAGATATTATATTATGTCAACTTTGGTGTTATAAGGGGACTTAGTCCCAGTATATAGTTTTTTACTTCTTTAATTAAAATAAAAGGAACATTTGCGAGCTCACCAGCAAATCACAGCTAGTTATTTTATAAAACTCGCTACTATTTTTGCTATTTTATTTATTTTTTCATTCCGATTAAAAAAATCGCGGTCATCAAAGACTTATGAATGTCTCGTCATATTGTGAGAACAGTTACTAGATTTTAAGTGGAACAAAAATGTTAATCTTACCCATAGTCAGGATTTTTAACGGTTAGGAAGAAAAACAAATTTTGAGTTTTTCGCTATTATCTATGGTTTTCATTAGAAAAACCCAAATATATTTACTTGATGTGAACACGCAGAAAATCAAGTGATCTATATGTAAGAAGATAATATGAAGGAGCTATAACACTTTTATCGTTCGGTTTTATATTTTCCGGATCGCAGAAAAAGTTTTTCATTTAATTAGTTTTAAAATGTTGCGGGAAAAAAAAATACCTACATTCAATTGCAATGAACAATGCAAAGAGGCAAAAAAAAAAAAAAAAAAAAGGCCAAAAAGAAAATTTATGCTTAATATGTTACCCTTAAATGTCTAGTCATTTAATGTCGGTACTCGACCTCAAGAGAAAAAAGAATTTTATATGACTGATAGTCTGATTTCCAATGGTTAGGACAAAAATTAAAATTTTATGTATTTGCTGTTATTCATGGTTTTCATTGAACAGCTAATTTCAGTCCTGCTGAATATCAGTGGAAAAAGTTATTGTGCTTTACCGACTTCTTTCATTCTCTTATGATATGCTTAGAGTCATCTTCCAGTTCCCTTTGGGCTCGGTAGAGATAGATCTGACTCGGAGTTTACCCTTCCGCTCTGAGGAACTCTAATCCCTTATCCCTCCCGTAATCTGTGGATATTAATCAGATTATGCAGAGGCCCCCGCTGAACAAATAGTCCTCAAGACAATCCCTCAACTGCGGAAGACGGACCGCCATGCTGTGGAAGTTGGACAACATCGGCTTGCATTAGCTAATTAGTCCTTCCTAGCATCAATCTTCCCTCCGATTCCTCGTGGTCTCTGTGGCTGGGGAGACGTCGTCTGCCGGTCTATTTGTCTTCGTATGATTACATTTCCCTGGAAGGGGCCGAGGAACAATTTGTTTTCTTTGTCTTTGCTTCCTAAAACTAATCGATATACTTTTGGGGGCGCAATGGAATACAAGTTAAACAAAACTTAATCCTCTGTGGCAAAGGTGAATTCAGATTCGTACGTGGTTGGGTCGGATCCCGCTACTTTCAGAAATAAGTTTATACTCAGAGGGTTAATTTTAATTGTATTGCATATTATTTAATATCATCAACCATAATAAATACATAAATAGTTATTATCTGAAATAAAAAAAAATTGAATTCATGTAACTGTTGATAAATTAAAGGCTTAGGAACAAATAATGTCTAACGGCTAAGGATTAAATCAAAACATTAAGGGTGAACAAAAATTAAGATGTTATAATAACCAAAAGCCTTTAAAATGGTTATAACAATGTGTAAATTAACAAACAAAACTTGTGAAAAAGAAGGCAAATGAATAAACAAAACTTGTGAAAAGCTAACTCTAAATTTGTTATTGGGTTGTAAATCATATTCACGGTCACTTTCCACAGTAGAAAAACCATCTTCCAGATTATGATCATATATATATATATATATATATTATTTTGTTATTAGTTTATTGGTTATTATAGACATATTTTAGGCATGGAGTTTAGCTGGCCCATTTGTTATTACTGGTTGTTAGTATTAAATGGAAATATTATAGATATATATGGCATAGATATAAATACATACATATGAAATTATACTTGTATTGCATATTATTTAATATAATCAACCAAAATAAATAAATAGTTAATAACAGAAATTAAACATTTGGAATCATGTAGCTGTTGATAAATTAATTAATATTGCTTTGGAACTAATAATGTCTAACAGCTAAGGAATTAACCAAAATATAAAGGCAAAAAAAAATAAAATAAAAAAATAAGATATTGTAATAACCAAAAGTCATTAAAATAGTTATAACATTAAACACTTAAAGGAGCACACATTGACTTCCATTTGTCACTTAATTACTTTATTTCATAAGCTTTCATATCTGTCAACGTTTTAAAAAAGAAAAGAGTTATAACAATGTGTATGACTGGTAAAAAAACTTGTGAAAAAAAAAAAAGTAAATGAACAAACAAAACTTGGGAAAAGCTAACTCTAAATTTGTTATTGGGTTGTAAATCATATTCAATGTCACTTTCCACTGAAGAAAAACTTTCTTCCTGGGCATCATTTATTTAGTTGATCGGCTATTTTAGTAATGGCGTTTGGCCCATTTGTTGTTATTGTAGTATTAAATGGAAATATTATATTATATCATATACAGTAGGAAGATGAAGAGAGACTTCTCTACGAGAGATATAGGTTGGCAGGAGAATGACTGCCACCGGATATACCTCAGCGAGGAGATGACCTCTACCAACAGGCACCTCTATTGGCTCGCTCGTCAGAAGAAGTCAGCTGGTAAGCTGAAGTATGTGTGGTTCGCGGGCGGTAGGGTGCGCTGCCGTAAGGGCGACGGCCAACCTGTCATCTATATTGACCATTCTCAAGACCTCGATGTTTTTGGCTGACACCTGTGCTCTCGTCTACTGACTAGCTCCATTCCTAATTTTGCCTACGATTCTTCTCTTCAATGTTTTATCGCGATATCATTATCTTATTATTTCTTAATTTTCATTTTAATCACAAAGTCAAAAGTTTATTTAATTTTTATTAAGGATATTTATGCTTTTATCAAAGTTATTTTTAATTTTAACGAAGTTATTTCCGTTTTCATCAAAGTTATTTTTATTCTATTAGTACTAAAGTTATTTTTATTTCTATTTAAGGTGCTTTATTTTTTGTCAAAGTATATTTTATTTCTATCAAAGGCTATTTTATTTTCATCAAAGATTCTTTGTTTTGTTTTCTCTTTCAAAGTCTATTTTACATTTATCAAAACTTATCTTATTTTTATCACAGATAGTTATTCAGCTACTATATTTTTTATCAAAGTTTTTCTCATTCTATTCTTACGAAACTTAATGTTATTTTTGTATAAGATGTTAGTATATTTTGTCATATTTCATTTTTACTTTTATCAAAAACTATTTTGTTTTATTTATATCAAAGTTTATTTCATTTCCATAAAAAATTATATTATTTTTATCAAAGTTTATTCTTTTGTTATCACAGATATTTATAATGTCATCAAAGTTATTTTCATTCTTATGAACATTGTTTCTTATACAATTTTTATTATAGTTATCTTCATTTTTATTATATATATTTGTATTCTTTTTGGAAATTTACATTGTATATGTCAGGTTCACTATATTTTATTTAAATACTATTATTTAGGTGTATGTGTACGAGTATATGTGTATGTGTATATTTATGTGTGTATGTATGTATATATAGTTTCGTTGGCATTTATCTTTCAGATATTTTTAAATTCATTATTGTTCATCAATATCATCATTCATTATCTTAGCGATGTATTTCCTATTGTCTGTATTCTTTCTCCCTCCATCCCTATGTCTAGTATCCTAAACGTCTGTCATGTGAATTCCCAATCCTTGCCGGCTCATTATGACGAATTCCTCCATTATTTTACCCGCAATTTTTATCATATCATCGCAGTCTCCGAAACCTGGTTGAAACCCTATATCCCCTCCACCGCTGTCTCTCTACCTGAATATTCCTTTATACGTCATGACCGAATAGGCCGTACAGGCGGAGGCGTCGGCCTTTACATCCATAATAGCCTAAAATCTCGCATATTAGAAGTCTCAACCCCATCCGACCAACCACATATTGAATTCCTTTTTTTTGGAAATTACATGCAACACCCATCCTATCCTAATCGCAGTTGTGTACCGCCCTCCTCTCGTTCCTTTTGACGCTCCATTCGAAACAACCCTCTACAATTATATTCCTCTCTACAATAATATCATAATTTCCGGCGACCTTATACCAATATCCTTTCCGATTCCAATGACAAACAGTACCTAGAAAATCTTCTCTTTTCTCTCAACCTTTATCTTGTTCCTTTTTCCCCGACACATCATACACGATGTTCTGACACTTGGTTAGATGTTCATATTATTGATTCTGCGCAGAACCTTCTCTCCCAATCTCAATTGCCAGTCCCATTTCTATCCTCCCATGACTTAATCCAGATATCATATAATATCCCTACACCAGAAATCCTTCCAAAAATCATAACTTTCCGTAACATTAATTCCCTCACTCGTGAAGACATCCTACCCGACCTTGAAAGCATGAAATGGGACAATATATATTCATGTTCCTCCATTGACCCCATGGTCGACATCCTCACTTTCAACCTGACCTCCCTCCTTGACAAACATGCTCCCCTAAAAACCCATACCTTCCGTCGCAGACCTGCTCCATGGATGTGTCAAGAAATAAGAGAACTACAAAGAAAACGTGAGGCTGCCCGTAGGCGCTTCAGACGTACAAGGCAAGCAGAGGACTATGAAGCGTTCAAGGCCCTCCGAAACTTGACACAAACAACAGTAAGGCGAGCGAAGTCCAACTATTTTCAAGAAGCCCTGTCCTCCGCTCCTGATCCTAAATCCAGATGGCAACTTCTTCGTAAACTCTCTCTCTGTAAATCCTTTACCTGTTCAGTCTTCCCGGTATCACCCAATGAACTAAATTCATACTTCTTACCCGGCTCCTCCAACATTTCACCAGCCTTCTCTCCTAACTTATCCCTTTCATCATCATTCAATTCCGACAACTTTTATTTCTCCTACATTTCACCAACAGACCTCATATCTTCCATAATGAAATCCCGTGCTAATTCCTTAGGTTTCGATGGAATTCCGGTAAAATTGCTAAAATTATGCCTTCCAGAAATCCTGCCAGTCCTTCTTTTCATCTACAATTTTTCCCTCCAAAATTCAGTTTTCCCTGCTTCCTGGAAACAAGCTTTGGTCCATCCTATAAACAAAATCTCTAACCCATCTTCCCCATAAGACTACCGACCTATATCCATCCTATCGAACCTTTCTAAACCTCTTGAACGGATTGTACAATCCCAGGTATCCAGTTTTCTTGAAAAAACCAACAAACTTAATCCTTACCAATCCGGCTTCCGACCTGGCTACTCCACGCAATCCGCTCTGACCAAAATCACAAACGATATTTATACCGCTATAGATGAAAAAAGATTAACTGTCCTTATACTTTTAGATTTTACCAAAGCCTTTGATTCCCTCAACCATTCGATCCTTTTCTCTAAATTAAAATCATTATCCTTTTCCAACAGTTCAGTTCGATGGTTTCAATCCTTTCTTTCCAACCGCACTCAAGCGGTTGTCATTCCTAATCAACCCCTATCTGATTTCCTTGACCTAACCTCAGGCGTTGCCCAAGGCTCGAGTATTTCACCCCTTCTGTTCAATACTTACATCAATGACCTTCCCAATTCAATCCATCGCTGTTCCTACCACCTATATGCTGACGACCTCCAAATCTATTTATCCTTCCCACCCTCCGAGTTATCTGTAGCATTTGCCAGTATTCAGGAGGACCTAGATGGAATCAGTGCCTGGGCAAACCTGAATAACTTGAGGCTTAATCCTACAAAAACTCAGGCCATCCTTATTGGTTCCAAATCCCTCCTCCGATCTATCACCACCCTTCCTCCGCTTTTGCTTAATGATCATCCTATTGTTTTTAGTTCCTCTGTTAAAAACCTTGGCATCATCATCGAACAAAACCTATCCTGGAAACCCCAAATTGCCCAAATTTCCCGTCGATCAATTAGTACCTTGAAATTATTCCACCGATCCCGACATCTCCTACCACAATCTACCCGAAAACTCCTAGTTTCATCACTCATTTTTCCCCACTTTGACTATGGTTGTGTGGCATGTGGCGACCTCTCGAAGGTGCTCGAGGGCAGATTGAGAAGGATTATGAATTGCTTCTTAAGATTTGTGTTCGGTACCTCGAGACGGTCCCATGTATCCCACCTCTAC
Organism: Piezodorus guildinii; assembly: GCA_023052935.1. Taxonomy (NCBI): domain Eukaryota; kingdom Metazoa; phylum Arthropoda; class Insecta; order Hemiptera; family Pentatomidae; genus Piezodorus; species Piezodorus guildinii. The sequence continues at coordinate 118,080,717 of CM041294.1, read as the reverse complement.
AACGAGTTAAAGTGGTTAACCCCAACCTTTCGAAGACAATATTTCCTTGGATCATTCCTTTATCAAATCATAAACTCCCACCATCCATTTTATGTCTACAGCCTTCTGGTATTTAAATCCTCAACCCATCACCAGGAAACAAGATCCCGTCTGTCTGACCTCCACACTCCTTTCCATAGAACCAAAAAATATGGCTGCTCATTTTTAGCCCGTTCCACTGCCTTATGGAATGCTCTCCCTTCAAACATCCGTCATGCTCCTTCCCTATCATCTTTTAAATCCCTCCTCTTTCAATACTTCCTTTCTCTTCAGACAGATGTTAGCTAATTTTTTTTATGCCAACTTATGTAAGGTAAATTTGATTTTAATGCACTTACTTTAATGAGATGTAAAAGTTACATTTTATGTTTATTCTTATTTATTTATTTCTTTAAACTGTAAATAGAGATGGTACTCTGACCCTTTTTTCATTTTTTCATTATTGTATTATTTAATTGTAGTTGTACATTGTTTTTGGCCAGTTATAATTTATTATTTTGTTCATAATTGTTATTCTCAAGGGACCTTGTCCCAGAATAAAGTTTTTTTTCTATCTATCTATTAAAAAATATTATGTATGTATATATATATATATATATATATATATATATATATATATATATATATATATATATATATATATACATACATACATACATATATACATACATACATATGGCATAGATATAAATACATACATATAAATGATAATAGCATAAATATAAATGGATAGGTAAATTTCAATTTCTTTCTGGGACAATAAATATTGTCACAAAAATTATGTGGATCTGTCGCCTCCTTAAATATATATAGTTTTTAGCAAAAATAAATACATTTTATTTATCTTATCCACATCATCAATATTTAGTATGCTTTCTAATGATAATTGTTTACTGTTTTGAACGATGTAATTCGTCAGGTAATATTCCCTTTCAATACTGAGATTATCATTATTTATTAGAACGCAATCTTCGTCTTCGGAATTCGACACATCAGACGGAAAACCCTCATTGTAGGATTCCTGCTAACGTCTCATTTCTTCGAAAGACTATGCTAGAGTTGAAAAATACGTTTTCCTTTCCATATTAGTTTAAATAATTAAGATCTAAACGTTTAAAAATAGTTCTAAGATCCAATTAAAAATAATTTTACTACTGGTTTAAGAATTTCACGTCTAAAGAAGATAGGAACATGGTGAGGTGAGTAAGGTGGCGTCGACCCGCCCAGAGAGTGAACTACCTAAAAGTAAAATAATTGTAACAATTTGGGAAACCCGCTCCAGTAAAATGGGAAGTAATAATGACTCATAGGGTACCGAAAGTCCGTTGATATTCTATTTACAAAAATGCAAGACACTAGGATCATGTCCGATCCCAACCTTACCTTCGAAGGATTAAGAATTGATGCAACGATATTATGCTGTCCCAAGCTCCTACTACTCTCATTCCTAGTTACCCATCTCTTGGGAAACTTTCCCGTTATTGTGTTAATATTCGAGGCTCGTCAAGATGAGATTATACACTCCTGAGAATATTTATCATAGCCGATAGGAAATATAAATCTGTTTGACACCTTGTGTCCTGGAAGTTGACATCTAATCCATCACTCCGGCGACAGAGGTTTCGATTCGAAGGCTCTTATACAAACATTAATATCACTGACTGCCACTTCGATATTTACTGTTCTTCATCAACGTTTGGACCACTCGTTTTGTTTTGAGATTTTACCAGTAGTTTTTGATGAGAAATTTTCATAAGTATTGTTCAGTCAGTGAGTTGCTTGAAATGTTAAATGTTTTGTTCTTCAATCCATCTTGTTTCTTGTTAAATTAAACTTTTATTTTTTAATGTTGCTTATTTAGATTTCTTCGTTTATTTATAACTCGGATCACAAAATACATTTATTTACTTATATAGAATACTATAGAAAAAAGAAAATTTTTATTCTGGGACAGGGCCCCTTAAAACAACAAATATGTACAATTAAGGTAAACAATGTATCTGGCCTAAAAAACAAATGATTATGATTAATTCTTATTCACAATGAGGTAAGAAGTAAGAAAAGAAATATATCTATACAATAAAACAAAGGAATAAAATAAATAAACTTCTTCAGATACATACATTTGTTGAACAAAACTAAATTTAAAATTAATTAAATAACTAACTTAGGTATGAGAGATAAATAATATTTCTTTTTAATATTCGAAATCTGATTTTTGATATAAAACATCAGTTTTGTTGAGCGTCTTTTTGGGAATACAGAAGGTATTGGAAGATTTAGGACTTGTATGATGGTGGAGAAAAAGCATGGCGGATATGAGTAGGTACTGAATTCCAGAGATTAGTAGAGCGAACAAGAAAGGAATGATCGAACATTTTTGTTCTATGGGTAGGAATGTAAAAGGCAGTAATGCAATATTTTATTTGGAATGTACTGGCCAGCTATAATTAAAAGGTTATTTTGGTCATCATCGCAAGATGTTCCTTGTTCAATATTTTTGTTTGTTTTTAACGTTAATTTCTGGTTATCAAAAACATTAGTTCTTTTTATTCTTCATTGACTGCTTTTGGTATAGCATTATCAATAATGGACATTTTTAATCGACCAAGAAAAATAACACTCTTTTCAATAAAATCTTGTCACTTTATGATGACCACCCAAATATCGAGAAAAAAACAAACTAACTACATCATCCGCCAGGCTCATTATTTTATTTATTTATTTTTTTGGTTTGATCTTCTTTAAATTTGGTTATGATTAATTATTAGGTAATCAATTATATAGGTTTAAACATTGTAGTTATTATTCATTAATTATTCATATGCACAAATGAAACATGTTTTAATTTTTTGATAAAATGTACACCTACTTGAACTGAATATTATAATTATATTCAATATAATAATTCAAAGTATAACTTAATTAAATACACAGCTAACTATTAAAAAAAAAGATATATACTTACTATTTTTTCGATATAATTAACCATTGTGTAATTCTAATAATCTATTCTGGTCCTGAGTTTTTTATTTATCATTATTATTTTTTTTTTTTTTTTGGAAATATAATACAATATGCTAGCTCAGCGTCTATGACGAACCTAATTCAGTCCTGAAAACGATTTTTTTCTTAGTAGTGATACATTATTTGATAATGAGAGCAATGGAGGTATTTATTTTCTTCCCAAACTTAATATATTTTACTCTCCAGTCTAAAATATCTTCCTTAAAGTAGTAGACCTCCGAAGAAAAGATCCTTTTCTTTGTTTTATTTACTCGTAAGAAATAGATACCCCTGAGAAACCCGTTTTGGACTGCTAAAACAGGTTTCGCCTTAATAGCCAATGATAGACCTCTTGTATACACGTCTGGCTTCTGAACGATAACTTATTAAAAATATGTAAAGTAGCTATCTAAATTATGATTAATAATTATCAGTTATGCAATTATCATGCCTGAAGCTGAAAATTTATTACTTTTGTTTACTCATTTATTTATTTACCCATACATTTTCTAATATTGATAAACTTTGTTTTTTTATTTATTTTTTTTTTTAATACGGAAACAATTCATTCATTACAGCAATAAGTAAATATTTTAAAATATAATTCTATTAAAATGCACCTTTTTTTTATTTTTGTATTGAGCAGTTGATGCAAAAAACATGCCGTTGTTTATAATCATAATATTTAATTCACAACCTTTGAGGTTTTCATTGAATATTGTTGTGTATCTTTCTTAAAAGCTCAAGCTGTTATAATGTTGTAACTGTAGAACTATTTATAAAAAGTTCATTATAAATAAACAATTGCAGTTAAAATTATTAAATTAAATACCTAGATGACCAGCCGACAGACCAGAACTATCATATTCACTGTTAATTGTTAAAAGTAATATTGAACGTACGAAAAGAATTTGGAAGAACGAAGAAGAAAGCATCGTAAGTGTAAAGTTCAACCTCTCTTTTAAAAGGGAATAAACGGAAAAAAAGTAATATTGATTCACTACACTGCACTTTATTATTTTTATTTATTTTTTATTATTTACTTATATATATTTTTTTTTAATTAAGCTGTATTTTATCTAAAAGCTCTTTTTAGAATACAGCAATAAGTTATTAAAAGCACTTAACTCTTAAAACCACTAAAGAATGGTGTTTTGCTGAAGGAATTTTGTTAGATATATATTTGTTATTATAACTTATATCCTAGAAATGGATTTTCTAAATTGGAAAGGTTGGTTTCATAAGACTCTAACATTACTGTTTCTTGTTTCTAGATATAGGTTTCCGAAGAAGCTTCGGATCTTTTAGGGTCTAGCCCACATCTAATCCACTTTCTAGGACTATTAAAAGCTAAATCATCTAGGGGGGTTACCTGTAGCATGGTGGTTAGCAGAACAACCTCCTTATGCCCAAGGTCCTGGGGTTTAAATCCGCACTCGGCGGTTATGTCCGAAGGACGGGATAACTAAGGTCCTTCGGAGGGGACGTTAAAAGGTGGTCCCGAACCTGTGCGGTGTCAATACTCGTTAAAGATCCCTATCCTAATTAAACCTGGATAGGCAAAATTTAGGATTCCCACTGTTGCATCTTCCGATTATCCATAGCTGCATAAAAGGTACGTTAAATAAATAAATAAACAAACAACAAAATCATCTAGGATCAGAAAATATTATCTGATATTGAGATCAATTGGTTTAAATAGGACAATATTGATGGTCAAAAAAGTATTTCTTATATAAAACAGAATAGAGGAAGTTTTAGAAGACCAAGAAAGATGGTTGCGTGATGGTGGAGTGGTTTGACAGGAAAAAATATGGAGATCGTGGTACAATAATTGTATTAAGCTAAAAATTAGAAGTAAAAAAGCTATGTAATTATGATTATTGCCGTGTATAACCATTAATTATTATTTATTATCTGAAAATAAAATACCATTTTTTCGTTTAGAGTTGGATGAAAACAAGAATTAAACAAGACAGCAGTTTTCCTGAAACGATTCACTTGTTATAGTCCGCCTTCGATAGGATGGTGACCGTGTATTCGCGTGTATGGTCATGATGTATGTGACAGAAACAAGGCATTATTACCATGAGCCAACATACAGAGACAGTGGCGGCTGCATTATACTTCCTTATCAGTGCTCTTATCAGAGCGGCCATGTTGCCCACTGACAAATGTTCCCCCTTGCCTTCCCCCAACCCGTGTCCTCTTCTCTCCTAATGGTCTTGCCAAATTGCAGCTGACAGTTAGATTGGTCCGGGCTAATTTTACGGCCGATTTCCCTGCTCCGGAGTAGGTTTTTGTTTGGAGGATTTGCCTGCAGAGGAGTTCTTTAGAGTTCGAACTGAGGGATGTCTGCGTATAAGAGGTTCTTGTGTGACATATCGATTCGTATTTTTTAAGGAAAAATATGTATTCAAGATGAAATCATTATTTGTTTTATTTACTACGTTAGTTAAACTTTCAAATTTGTCGGTAATCCAAGTTAAGTAAAAAATTTTTTTAGTGTTTCTTGATTCATTTAACCTCACTTTTATGCTATCGTGGCTAATCGAGCGATGCGGACGAGTCCTAAATTATCCCTATTCACATTTTATTAGAATAGGGATATTAAACGAGTAGCTGACATCGCTCAGGCTCGGTGCCTCCATTTTATGCCCCCTTCGGATGGCATAACATACAATTTTTTACTTCCATTAACAATCCTAGGGCCACCTGCCAGGTTTGTGCTTGCGAACTTGTGCATTTTTTTAATGACACTACTTTTTGTTATGACTTATTTGTGACCGTTGAAATTTGGCTAATTTTAGACAAATATTAAATCCTATCAATTATGTAGTAGATAAGAAAGGTATATTTTAGGATATTAACGAAATTAGAATTTGGTTGTATTTTGTGAAGATATTTCTCCTTTGTTACCATTCAGTTAATTAAAGTTATCCAAAAAGTTTGTTGCTGACAGCGGCGTGGTCTAGTGGTTAGGGGTCTACTGTTCTCCGGATCTAGGCGACTCTAGTGTATGGAGGCCTTTTTGGAGCAGACCCCAGCATCGTTAAAGTGGGTACCCAAATTGGGGAAAAAACTTGGCGGCCTAGTAACAGTATGAATCTCTATATGTACTGAGCCCAAGACCCTTTATGGGTAGTAGAGGTTTTTTTTTTTGGTTTTTTTAGGAATCGTGTTACTACATGTAGGATACGGTAATGATATGAAGTTATTTATTACGGTTTTGTCCTGAAAATATCCTTTAATGTTGAAAAAAGCAATTTGAAAATAATTTTAATAAATGAAATAATAACCCGGAAGAAATATCTTAAAATATTACTTAATATTATATTTATATATACATAAATAATGTAACTTATGCATTACATAGTGCTTATATTATAAAGGAAATTTATCCGAAATTGAAGAAATGGATCCTGTAATAGTACGATTTTGCACTAATTGTCTAAATTATTTAAATAAAGTGATATAGATATGACTTATATAACACTCTAACACTCGAGAGTATCCTGACCCTTTAATGGGTTGGTACAAAACTGAAGAACTGAATATATAGATATATTTATTGAGTAATTATTATAACATTATGTAGTTTTTATAATTACAATATTAAAAAAATAAATAAATAAATGAAAATAAAAGAATAGCACTAGGCGATGGAAGTGATCCTCTCTCTGTTTAAGAATTTCGTATATACTTTTTATATTATTATTTTTTATTTTTTTTTATTCATCGAACCACATAAGATCTCTAACATATTATCTGCCTAATTTTAACAACAGGTATGAATGTGAACAAGATTGTTATTATTATTTTCTTTATAGTACTTATTTAATTTTGTGTATATATATTTTTTTTTCTTTTATTTGTTTAGTCTTTATTAATTTTTTTTTCTTTAATTTTATTTACAATGTACATATGGTATGAATGATTTATTCTATCTCTAATACTCATTGCCCAGAAGGTGGCAGATTGTATTATCTCTTAATAAAACAAATTAAAAAAAAAAAAAAAAAAATTTAACAACAATTACGTAATAGTATTAGACGTTGTTTTTATACCGTGTTTATAAACTATTTGTAGTTATACACTTCAAATTGTTTTTAAAACTGTGCACATTTTGTATATTCTTAAGTAATATCATTTCTTATGAAGTACTGTACCGACCCATTTAGCCCGCCCATTTCTTTATAAACTCGAGTGAAGTGTTAGTTCAAAAATTAAGTTTTGAATTATTATTTCTTCAGTGTTTAATGGGGGGAATGGAGTGCTAGGTTTCTACATTTACAGGACTTCCTAAGCCTGCAGCGACATATTTATAGAGTGGGGCAGACTAGTCGGTGACAGCTCCTTCCCACAAAAAGGATTATTCATGGACCTCTTTGTTTTTTGTCGCCGCCTGAGATCCTCTTTATCCTGCCTTAGGTCCTTGTCGCCCTATTTATCCTAAGTTCTCCTTCCGTGTTGGGACCTCTTATAGCAGCCATTCGATATAGTCCCCGTCAGGAGGACATAGCCTTCCCTAAATCATCGCCAGCTACCGGGCTAAATCATCTCCTGGTAAACATCGTTATTACTGAAGGTTATGAGTGTATCCCCTGTAACCCTATAGCTGGAGATAGCAGGCCTTTACTTTTGTTTTTTTCTTTCGGATTGTAAACGCCCGTCCCTTAGTACGACGAGAAAAATCGTCGTCAATGTGAACCTTATAGGTATCTATGATTTAGGCCTACTCTTATATCCATGATATTCTGTCCAGTCTAGAGTCAATAAAAATCCTCAGGTACGTTGAAAGTAATGTCGTAGGAATTTTAATCCAACGCTCAACTTGGATTTTTCCACTAACGCACGAAAAGAACTAATTTTATTCCATTTTTATAATTTCTGATATACATAAAGGATTTTGCAGGTATCTGTTGTTTTCTTCCGAATGTTTACATATTTAAAGATGACAGTTACTAATCCTCTACCTTTGTATTATAAACATTAGCTTCCCAATCAATTACCCACTTTATAGTATACCTCCAAATATGAACATGGAAACACGCGATTTTTTAGTAGTATTTTTGTACGAGTTTAAACTCGGTCATTCAGCAGCCAAGGCCGCTAGAAATATTTGCAAGGCGTTTGGGGAAGGTATGTTAATGAATGGACCATTCGCCGTTGGTTTGCTAAGTTTTCAGCTGTGGATACCGACGTGGAAAACTTGCCCCGAGGAAGACCTCCGTCCGTAATAGCCAACGATGTCCTCAAACATACAGTAGAAGGGAACCGCTACCAAACAGTTAAAGGACTCTCAGCACAACTAAATGCAAGTGCATCTACCGTTTCCAGACATTTAAAGTGTATTGGGAAAGTGAAAAAGCTCGATACATGGGTACCTCATGATCTCTCTGAGCGGCAGCTAGACCCCATGTTTCAAAACATACCCTGCAAAAATTGAAAGAACTGGTCTACGAAGTTCTTCCGCACCCACCATATTCTCCCGAATTGTCTCCAACAGATTACCACCTGTTCAGGAATTTAGACAACTTCGTCAAAGGATAACTTTTTGAAAATGATGATCAACTGAAAAGAGCGTTTTCAGATTTAGTTTCACTTCAAAGCTCAGAGTTTTTCTGTTCGGGGTTAAAAAAGTTGGTGTCGCGATGGGGAAAATGCGTAGAAAAAGAAGGTAAATACTTCGAATAAAATTATCTTGTTTTCATATCGTATTTTTAATAAAAATCCTTTACGAAAACGGACATTTCATGTGACACAACCATAATACGTAGGTTATGCTCGATTATAATATTTTAGCGAATGTTTTAATTTTTTTTTTTATTCTTAGTTAAAGTCGTCATTCTCGAAAATCATTATTTATAGCAGCTTCATCCGACCAGCTCTGCTCTGCGGTGCTCCTGATTCCTCATATCACACAGAACACAGCGAAGAAATGGCAGCAATTTCAAAATGGGATGGTCAAAAAAAATATGCAGAAGCACTTCACTGGAAGGGAAAAGCTCTCAATGCCCATAAAATTTTGAATATCCCAACCGTACAAGAGTTTATTAAGCGACGTCAGGTCAGGTTTTTTGAAAATACAAAACTAATTGCCAATCCACTAGTTTCTATCTTAATACCTCCACCAGCCCTAAAAAGGTGGCAAAATGCTGTTACATCAGATTAAGTTATAATAGAATAAGATATGCAATTTTAAGAGGTATTTTTAAGAACACCTTACAGCCAGAAGCGAGCCCCGTTGCAGATTTACTTCAATTTGAAATTCATTTTAAAAAACTTTAAGAACTCCGCAATTCATTAAAATGTATACAGGTTACAGAAAAAGAAATAATCCAGTAATTAAAACGAAAAATTAAGAATTTTAAATTAAGGGGTAAGGAGGAAAACAATTTAAAACGGAAGAGAACCACAGTCCGATGCAAGAATCGGTCCGAAATATCATGAGTCTAACTATCTATATGAGGGAGAAAGGGCGGGTTATTCAGAAAAGGACTAATTTAAAAAAATAAAATAAAATGCTTTATTTCTATGGTCCTTTTTTAAGTCCTTCAAAATTTATTTTAAAAAACTGGACTTTTTTTTACCCTCAGCTATAGACAATTTTTTCAATACAGGATTTTTGTATCCGTTGATTTGTATGTTAAAAATACTGTTGGCAAAAAACTACTGATTACTTACATTCTCTTTCTTGTATTGTCATATTAGGTCCTTAGCTACCTCCCTCACTATTGATTCCGTGTACCAGTTAATTTTCATCAAACAGTTTAGTTGTTACCAATAACTATAAAGAACTGGCTTAAACTTTCCGTTTTTCCAGCTCAGCATTGGATGCGTTTATTAGGTGACTAGAAATTGACAACTTGACGATTTCAAACTTAGATCTTACTCTGCGAAGTCCATTACCAGAAGCAAACTTTAACAGAATCGACTTGAGTGCGTGAACACTTAAGAACTACTTAATGGTTCTGCGCTGAACTTCGTGCCTCCCTTGTTTAGAAAGTTCTAGCTCAAATTGCTTCTGGAATATCGGAACATAAAAATGTTTATGACTTTTTATCGACTATGTCTAAATTAAACTACTTCAGAAAATGTAATTGATATATTTTATTAAATATTGTGTAAATGTGTAAGGGGTGGTTAACTGCGTGTCTATAACGAAGCCGTTAGGGTGTACTGCAGTGTTTTCAAAGCATTCAACAGAATACACAGCTAGAAGACTGAATTAAGAAACTGATGAATATTTCTGCGATTCTGAACGCACTGCAGAACCGTTGTAGGAAATGCGTCGGGAAAATAAGAAACAGGAAGCAAGCAGAAGTTAAAAGGATTTAAGGAGCCACTTGGAATAATTGAATCGTCTCCTCCCAGCGTGTAGCCTCGACGGAATAATTCCTGGAGAGTGGCTGGAAGCAAAACAAAAACAGGAATTTTGGACAAGGCCCAACAGGGGAGGTAGCCACTTTATTGTCGCCATTTATTTTTATCTTTTACTGTTTAAAGGAAGCCCTTAGCAACCCTTTTCTTTTCGCAGCTTTATCCCTTATTTAAGCCAGGACCCCTGCTGTAGAAGTTCCGCAGAATACAAACGATCCTTTAGTTTACGAGAAAAAAAGACCACACGTAATGTGAAGGAACCGGAGGATTTCGAGCAAAATTTTTTCCATTTTAAATTTAAATAGAATTATGTGCAGAACGCTATTTATTATAGGAATATCATTAGTTGTCAAATAATTTTATTAATATAATTAATAAATAGTATTGCTGTTTATTAATTCACTCTACGATCCTTTTTGTATAACTTCAGATCATGGGAGTAATTATAATTAGTGTTCGACTTAGAACATACTTTGTCAAATACATCATATAACATTCTAGTAATAGGATTTTTGTTGAATTTTCTAAAAGAAAAATAATAATAAATAAATAAAATGTTTTCTTCTTTTAAAACATTTTTTTTTCATCACATCCACCTATATGTACTAATTGATGATTATTGGATGAAGTTATGTGAGTTTTTCTATTGTTGGGGATTTACCTAATTTTTATTTAGCTTTTATTACCTACATTTTTTGAAGTTTAATGCAAATAAGCTTTTAATTGCTGATCCTACATGGAACTCTGGTTTTTGTTTGGAAGTTTAGTCAGTCATTAGTCAATCAATGATCTCTTTATTCTTGACTCCGAAAAGTGTGAGACGGCATCAAGGATAGAACAAATTTCTGGATAGGCACCACAATTAAGGGATAATTAGTGAAGCGGTTGAACGAGAGGCGCTGGGATCCCGTGGCTTTATGCTTTTACATCAACTATTGGATGTCGGGTTTTGATTCGGAGTTCTGAGCTGTATATTTGTCAAGAATATTATTTTTACTCTCATTTGAATTAAATTATTTTAATCATATTTACTGTGTACGTATGTTCTGGAGGGTCCCTTATATTAGCTTAACATTGTTTTATACTGAAGTGCCTAATCAGACGATGCTACAGTGGGAGTCCTACATTTTGCATATCTAGGTTTAATTATGATAGGTGTCTTTAACAAGTATTGGCTCCGAACTAACTTTTTAGGCCCGCTCCGATGGACGGAATTGCTAACTATTTTTTAATCTCATTAAAAATCTTAGGGCCATCTGCCAGGTTCGAACCCCTCGATCTTGGGCATAGAGGGATGTTATGCGAGCCACTGCACCACAAGCGATCCCTTTTTTTGTTTTTATATAACTTTAACACTTATTGCCCTAGGGTATGACAGTTGTATTATTTCTCAATAAATAAAATATATTTATAATTAAATGGCTGTACATAAGTTGATCTAGAGTATACCCTTCCAGTAAATCAGCTGAACGTAACTACTTAAGTAAGCTTATGTCTAAGTTGTTAAGCCTGTTCTAATTCAGGACTTCTTAAGTGGCTATTTCAATACGACCCTACTCAATGGCTAAGCCATCCTATAGCTTTTAAGTTTCCATGATTGAAACATTGTAGCTGCATACAGACATCTGCATGCGACCGAACATATTGGCCATTGAAAAGGGCCTGTTGGAGCAGCTGTACGTCAGAGGCGCGACACCTCCGATGACGAGGAACACCGGGCATATGGCTCTCAGACTAAACACGAGAGAGCACTCAAAGAGAGGACCAGTTGGTACTGAACTGACTTAGGGAAGGTCAGGATGTGTCTCTACTATTTATATCTTTGTTGTCTTAGACATTGATCGAAGGGGTGTAGTCTTCGGTTGTAACGTTCTTCGAGGCAGGGATGGCTTAACTGTTAGTGCCGTACATTTGAAACTATATTTTTACATCCATAATTCTAAGGAAGAACTATACTAGTACAACAGTATCACTAATATACTAAAGTAATACAGAAGGAATAAGCTATGCAGATAGATCTGTTAGCCAAAACAGTGTTGGAGGCGAGAGTGGAAGAAAAAAGGGGCAAGAGAAAAATCCCGAAAGACATGGGAATGTGAAGCCAGAGCGGCTTCCAGTGGAGAGACATGGAGTGGAGCAGGCTTGGACAATTGAGACGTTTATTTCTAAAAGGTACATCCATTTTAGAAAATCTTACGGAAAAAGCAAAAATTATTGGACCTATTCACTTGATTATTTTTTTTTATTAAAATCCAAAGTTGACTTTTTACTGTGTTTCCAACTTTTTTTTTCTTAATTATTGCACTTTTCTCATGCATTTTTAACAATATAATAAGGATGTAGTACTTTTTGGAATGAAACTTGGGTATAATACTTTTTGGAATGATTTAAAAAGAATATAGTCAGTCCTTCATGTAAGAATATAACGCATGGAAACAGTCTCCGTAACCTTCCTCATACAACATTATCTACAAATAAAATCTTTTTAATTTTAATTACTAAGTTATGTATATTTCCTTATTCTCTCTCTGAGAAATATTTTTCCTTCTTGGTTAATTACATTTGATTATCTATTCTTCGTAAGGAAAGGGAATATTCAAAGGACCTTTTTATTTATTTATGACACCAATATTAAAAAGTATGTAATTATGAAGTTTGTTTTGAACTTGTATTTACTATTTTTGTGAATTTATTTATATTAATTACTACATGTTAACTATACAGACTAATAAATACGTAATATTTCAGCTTTTAATTTACATTAAAAAAAAAATTACTAGGTTAGATCAGGCACAAATAATATTATTTTAATTAAATTTGAGTTTCTGAAATTTTAAAAGTAAATTTATGTGGCTGCAAGGAGAAATACCCTGATAACATTAATTTAATTTAGATAACACTAGAAAGGAAGCTAAGATGTTTAAAATAGTCAAAAAATCCTTCGTAAAATCCTCAACGCTCCTTACATTTTCACGAATAAACTCAACCATAAAGATTTTAATGTTCCCTATGATACTGTTCAGTCCCAAATCCGGTATGATTCCTTCCATGAAAAACTGCATTCCCACTTTAACCCACTAGTTTCTATCCTTGCTTACTCTATGATCCCTGATTATCCTCCGAGGCGTCTGAAAAGAAGATGCCTAAGGGACCTTGCTTGGATTGACTACTGGAGTGCTGCCCATTGGCAGTTATTCCCACTTTTTTACCTAGTTTTTCTCCACATTCTCTTCATGTTTTTTCATGTATTTTATCACTATAAATATTATTTTTTTAAATGTCATAAATTAACTTTTAAAAAGTTCATAATGTGTTGAATTCGTATTAAATATCACTAAGGTAAATAGTATTTGCGATACCCTTAAAATAAGCGTTGACATACATTTTAATTAATGAAAGTAATAAATAATAATGATACTGCTACTCGTCACGGCATTAGTCGCGAATTTATGGCCTCAGGTTTACTTCAAGTAATTAGTTAATAGTATTTCCTGCTAGCCAAGTTATCTATAGCGAATCTAAACACTAGATAATAATTATTTATTTCTTAGTATTGATTTAATTATAAAAAATAATATTGTTATTTTAGAGATAGTGAAGCATCAATGTTATCACGATATTAACTAATTAATACAATGTCTCATTCTATCATCTATCATATATTCTATCAGTTTTTAATTAATTTTACTTTTAAAAAAAGTTTTAAGCATTTTTAACTTATGATGCATTCTTTGCCTAAGTTTTGCTAAAAATGACTGTTGTTTTAATCAAATTATTTTTGTGAAACAGATTCGCTAAAAAAACTGCATCATTTATTACTCCTAATAAGTTTATTTTTCTTACTAACTTATGCAAAACATCAACTATATAGTTGTAATACCGTGTTTCGTGTTAACATATTGGAATTAAAAAAAAAAAAAAACTGTTAACAGTTCTTTATTCGTGACCTTAAATTTATTGTGATTGTCACAATCGTTAACTTGATTCGCTTTCCCTAAAAAAGTTTAAATGGGCATAATATTTCCCGGTAGCCATTACTTATTACTCTTAATTGCCGGTTCTCGCCCGGCAATTTTAGAACAGGATCGTTTTTAATTAACAATACTTCTGCATCGCCGCAAAAATATTTTTTAATTTACTAGAGTAGCAATTAAGACAAGAAAGTTGGCAGAGGAACTGTAAGGGAATAGCTGTTAAATTTAACGGTCCCTTAATTCGGCCGAGAACGGAACAGTGTATAACCTGTGATTATACGGTGCGTGCTGGCCGGTGCGTGAGTGTGGCGAGTCGATACTCCACAAGATCGATATTCTTCGAGGCGAGGGTGGTCTTGGGGTGGTGGATTGGTCAGTAATCCTGTTGGAAGATGGAATCGTTCTATAGTTTGAAAGCTTGAGAACGGTTCCTTCGGCTAGTATTAGTTCCCAAAACTGCCAGTGTTAGGGATTGTACTCATATAAACATACCATCGTTTCATATCCCCTTTTTTTTCCCCCTAGGATCTTATTGTAAACTTATTCTACAACAAACACATACACCCAAAAAATTTAAAATTTACGCAGCGGCGGAAACACTGACTCTTGAAAACTCAAGTAACATTTCGAAATTAGTTTCTTCATTTTTCTACATTTAAACTAAAACCTTTTGAAAAGAAAATGATTTTATGGTTTTATATAAGAACTATTTTTTTTTTTATTTCAGCTTAAATTTTTTGATGGCTCAATGAGACTCAATGTGTCAGCTTTTGCCTGGTATCAATAGAGCCCAAAGACATTAATATACACTACATAATAGAGCATAATGATTGCTTATTTAATCAAACTACGGAGCTGGGAGTCCATCTCTTCATTTAGAAAATGAATTTTGACCATCTCTTAACAAAACTTAACAAAAACTTAATAAAAAAAAAAAAAAAACGCACTAAAATTGGCCAGTTTCGAGTCTCTAAAGAGGAACCTAATTGATTGAAATAAAAATTGGTCGAAATATTTTCTTTGTAGCAATTGCTTAAATTATGTATTTTCTCACTTAAACGTTAATTTTTTTTTGTTTTGTTTTTTACACTATTTTCTGATTATGGCAAATTATCAAGTGTTCTACCTTATCAGAACTCAAATGAGTTTCATACCTATATTTTATTTATTCAAAATATTTTTGTGATTAAACAATCTTTTAAGAGGAATTCATCATTAACGTACCTATTGGCAGGTTAATACACTTTTTTAGAGTATAAACTATAATAGGGTAAATTATTAAAATATTTTTCTCGTGAATATTAGTGTTATAATTAAATTATAATAGTAATTGTGATATATTACCTAAATGAAGTATTATTTTGCTTTATGAGTACAAGATACAATACATTAATATGTTATTCAATAGTACATAGACTGCGAAATCCGATAATACTAACATCTTAAATGTATTGAATAAGGTAATTCAGATATTTATAAACAGAGTTGCCCCAAAATATGTTCACTAACACAATTCCACGATGAGCCAAGTAAAAATCAACGTATATCGGACAACCATAATGCTATTTTACATTACTTTATTTTATCACCAACATATAATCTTATTTAAAACACGTTAATGGTAACTAATGAAATGCATTGCATATCTAATACAGTGATTTCAATATTGTTTATTTTGCAATCTAGGCTACGTCGGCGATTGGGAGTCATGTAAGTGTGCATGTCTCACGAGATTTTTACTATTTAAATGTTTTTTTAATTGTGGGTTTCAACTGCTAATTCGACCAAATCCATTTTCTTAAATCCTACGAAACCCACGATTAATTCTGAAAACACGATATTTTTCATCATATCTGTGCATAAATCCAATAATAATGAACTGTTCAGAACGTGAGATTAAACTTGTATTTAATATTACTTTTTTTTATTGGTTTATTCATTTAATTTTTACTGTGTAATTTCGTGTTTAATGCCTGTTTTAAGCTGAATATTTCCATTTAAAGTTTGAATAAAAAGGTAAAAAATTTTAGCTTTAGCTTTAAACTAATGTTAAACTTTACTAGATTTAAAAAAAAATAAATAAATAAAATAATATAATGTTCATATCTTCCTACTTGAACTTTCACTTAACTATATATGAAATCTTTTTTTTTTTTTTTTAATTTACGTTTTAACTCGAAATACACATTTTATGGTCCGCTGAGTCCAAATGACCACGTACTGCAAAAAGTTCTTTGTGTGTGTGATAAATCTTGCTCGAAAACGATAATTTTAATAAAAATAGATAAAATATGGCTAAAGTTGATAATTCATTCCAGAAGAAAAAAATCTGGTGCGGGCAACACACGACTTTCACTTACCTCCATTTTTAAAATCAATGAAAGAATTTTCAAATACAGTTAGAGATAAAAATACGTGAAATTATTAAGGAATTAATCAAATTGAATTTATATAGAAACATGTGTTTTGTTAAAAAATCTATTATATTATTATCTAAAATAATCAGTTAGTTTTATGTTCATTTCATCACTCTCTATTAATTTTTAAAATCTTGTGTATGAGATAATATTTTTTCTAAAATCTTTAGCTTTCCAACGGTATATCATACATGTATATTACTGCTCTTATGTTCAAAAACGAAAAATTGCATTAAAACATATTTTTCCTGTTTTCTCCTTTAGTTGGGTATCAAATTTATTCAATTTATATATTTACCTGTTTTTCATCAACGTTAACAAGATAATATAGTTATTTTTATTGAATCTACAAAATTAAAGGTACTTTAAGAGAAGAAAATTTAAAATATCGGCATTTAAGCCCTATCAGACCATTTTAATCAGAACAAAACCTACATGATATTAAAGCCCATTAAATTTTACATCGATATAGCGAGTTTAATCAAAATCGTCGGGACCGTTTATTTTAAATTATTTATATATGTTATTATATTATATTATTATGTTATATTTATTATATATATGTTAAATTATTTATAATAACGTCAATATAATTGATTGCTAATTTAGTTTTATTATTATGATTCATATTAATTTTAATAGCGTGCTTGATGAAATTATTATTTTTGTCGTCAACGAAGGTAATGCTGAATAATTTTAGTAAGATGATGGTACAAAAAGCAATTTTACGAACTGGTCGATAGCCGGTTGATTTATTGACATAGGATGTCACACATGGAGACGGGTGTGGAGAACCCATCATGTTTATTTGAACTGATTCGGGGTATTTTTTATGCTTCATTGAAAAAAAAATATCTGGTACGGACAGCACACGACACGACATTCATATACCTCCCTTCTCAAAATCAATATAAGAAAACTTAAATAAAGTTGAAGTTAAAAAAAGAATTTTATTATGTACTGATTGAAACAGTTATTTTAGATTACATTAAATAAAAATGTGGTGAGCTCAACACACGACGTTCACTTACCTCCTTTGTTATATTTAATTGAAGAATTTTTAAACCCATTTGGATATGAAAATAAATTGTTTCACACTTAATTACCTAGAGTTTCATTTTTTTTTTCTTATCTCTTTATTGTTCAAAACTCAAGTAACAAAGAAAAATAATGTATCATAAAACAATAGAAACATGTGCTTTATAAATAATGTAGTACTGTAATTAATATACAGTAATTATCTACGACAATCAGTTAGTTTTACAAGCTTTTCATCACTCTGCTAACTTTTTCAAATATAGAATATTATAATATATATATATATTTTTTTTTTTTTTTTTTTTTTCTAAACCCTTTTGATTTTCAACGGTATATTATACATCCATATTACTGTTTTTATATTCAAAAACACAAAAATTGAATGAGCAAATATTTTTCCTCTTTTCTCCTTTCGTTGGATATAAATCAATATCAAAGATATATGTTTTTTATCTATGCAAACAAGATGATGTAGTTGGTTTATTCAAATCTACAAAATCAAAGAAAATTTTAACTATCGGCATTTAAGCCCTGTCAGACTATTTCAATCGGAATAAAACCTACATCGTATAAAAGCCCATTTAATTTTACATCTATTTAGCGAGGTTATTCAAAATCTTTTGAGCCAATTTAAAAAAAAAAAGTTGTCAAAACTACTTCTATTTTTGCGCTTGACTTACGAAACACACACAAACAAAAACCTTTTTGTGGGACATAGTTAATTGGACTCAGAGAACCTTAAATGTGTATTTCCGTTAAAAACTGGAATCAGAAAATTCACGATCGCAATACTTTATCTTACTATATATCTCATATATAGGTAAGTGAAAGGAAAAATACAAATTATTATCAACAACAATTACTTACGTTTACGCTGTTTTTGCCACCTTTCCATTACATTATACTACATTGAATTTTTGTAAATATTCATTCGAAAAGATGTAGCTTTCCAACGGGATATTAAGCATCAGAATTACATTTCTTATGAGTAAAGATCAACTTAAAAGAATATTTCTAAATACGGCCTCACTTTGTTCACGCTTTTGCATCAGCAAGACAGCAATCACCAATATGCACCTAATGCAACTTCCTTTCGGTGAAACACATTTGCGACCCATTACATTGCAAGCATCAATTGAATAAGTCTGACTCAAAATTTATCCTACATTCTTCTTGAGAATGAGGCATCTTTTTTTTTTTACATGTGTGAAACACCTTATACCGTTATATTTGTATTATTTATTTTATTATTATAAAATATATCTTTCACTTATTAGTATATTTTTCTTCATTATTATTGTCTTTATTAAGTGGCAATTTTAATTTTACCGCTATTTCTTATTGATTTATTCTTATTTATTCACTACTCTAATCACTACTAGATTAAAACTTTAAATACATTTTATAATCATATTGAGTTTTAACTGAAATTTTGCCAATAGGTAGTTCTCTGCATGTTTTTTTTTTCATGTATTTTAACATAGGTACTGGACCACAGGACACAAATAATAACAAAAACAAACTCGAATGCAATAAACAAATCAAAATATAAAACAACCAATAATATTGTTGTAAGCTTTGTTAATAATAAATTTTCTATCTAGCAATACATTACTAATTAAAAACATACCTCTAACAACACACTACGATAAGCAACAAAATATTAATAACAAACCATTTTCTACACTAAAACAATGAATCTACACTCAAATGATCAACCAAGATGAGCAGATTGGCATTGGGAAAGGGCTTTGGCTATTAGTTGAGTCTGGCAGGAGCTTGTTCCACCGATGGTCCAACAGAATCAGAGTAATAGTAATAGTTCAATACCCCCGTGAATTTATTTATTTATTTTAGTTGGTGAGCTAGGAGCTCGTTATTAATTTACTGTTTCGTCTTATTCAATGATTTGAGCGACCTGTTTGAAATGATATACTGTTAGTAATTTATTTATACACTATAATAACGAAAAGTTTTGCCTTATTTAATTATTGTGAACCTCATAACATTCTCCTCCCTATTAATTGCGTTTATGGATGAAAAAAAAAACAATTATATAAATCATTTGAACTCGAAGAACAAAGGGGTAGTTATGAGACCCTCGGGATATATATATAGCCAGTGATGTATACCCCTACGACAGAAGAATCTAATTGGCCTATCTAGGTAAGATAATCAGATATAATTGGGTGGTTTGGCAGACAGGAGAGAGCATTGTGACGGGAATAGCGGCAGCTGGCTGTGGAGTAGCGCAAGGACCGCTCTCCACTCCCATTGTGTTTCATATTTCTTTCATCTCTACCATCTCTCCCTGTTTATTATTCTCCCTGTGATCGCAGGACCGTTGGCTTTTCACTGGTCACTTCTGCTTTCTTCTAATGATCAGATATCCTTTCAAAGCCATTTTTTTTCTACACTGAATTGTACTCAACTTGTTTTTCCTTCAATCATTTTTGTATCTCCCTTTGATTACAAAAAAATCATGGGACTTGATTATTATTTGTTTTGATTATTTTTTTTATACTGGTGCGCGCAACACACAACTTTCACTGACCTTCGTGGTTAAAATCGATTTTGCTCATTTTAAGAATTTAAAAATTAAATAGAGATAAAAAAGGTCAATGAATCACATTGCGTTTCATTAAATATTCTTTGATATTACTATCCACAACGATTCATTAGTTTTATCCTCTTTTCATCACTCTCTTTTATCTTATTCAACTTTTTGTATAAAATAATATTTTTCCAGCGTTCCAACAGTATATTATACATCTATATTCTGTTCTTCTGATTTAAAAAAAAAGAAGTAAAATACATTAAAACATATTTTGCTTATATCTCCTTTAGTTATTTATCAAATTTATTAAACTTATTTATTTACCCTTTTTTAATGGTAACAAGATTATTAAAGTAACAACGAATCCTCAAAATTAAAGGTACTTTAGAAGAAGACAATTTAAAATATCGCCATTTGAGCTTTTTTTGACTATTTCACTTCAATATTGCGAGTTTAAGGAAAATATTCAGAGCCCTATTTTAGAAAATCGTTAAACATATGTCAAATAAAGTGACTCTTCTGGTTTGCCAATTTCGTTGAAAAAGTTGCTGTAACGTCTCTGGCATATACGCTTCCAAATATGAAATTTCTTTTTTATAAAATTCATCGATTCGTCCACATATGCATAGCCCTTTTTCCTGGACTTGGTTATTTGGAATCAAGAGACACTAAAACGTGTATTCCCGGTGAAAACTCGAGCTCGAAAATTAATACTTTCCCTTACTATAGATTTCATATATAGCTAAGTGAAAGTAAAAAAATCTGTTCAACTAAAACCCTTGAGGGCTTTGAATTAAGTACATAACATATGATTGTAAGACAACGGTCGTGCATGGAGAGATTTTACCTAAATCACGCTTAGCCACCAAGTTTTTCCCTTAACTTCTTGGTACCCCTTCATAAGGCCAAGTGTGGTCTTACTATCTCCAACCCCATAGTCGACCCCCGACAAATATAATTATACAAGTAATTATACAACTTACTAAGCCAATGCGATCTTTCAGTTGTTATCAAATCTAAAAAATAAGCCCATTTTATGTAAAATATATTTTTTTTCGGACGTAAGACGGCTTACTTCTTGAAAAAACTAGTGTTCTAGGTCATTTAATATATTTATATATTCTCAGTCGAATT
This sequence comes from Piezodorus guildinii, assembly GCA_023052935.1. Lineage (NCBI taxonomy): Eukaryota > Metazoa > Arthropoda > Insecta > Hemiptera > Pentatomidae > Piezodorus > Piezodorus guildinii. Next base: position 118,059,169 of record CM041294.1, on the reverse strand, counting down.
AATTTACATCTCACACCAAGTTATATTCATCTGCGATGCTATTGGAATATATATTTCTGCCCAACCAGTGGTAAACAATCACTTTTCACCACCTGACCTAAACGTTTGTTGCATAATATTTATTATATAGTTTTTCGTTTCATATTTTATTTTTAAACATTTAAAAAAAGCACACACTGCCTTCTATTCCTCACCCAATCACTTTATTTCATAAGCTTTTTATCAGTTTTTCATATTGGTCGACGTTTCGGGGCTGTTTCCCCATTTTCAAGACTTATTCCTTTTCCATTATATAATTATTATATCATATTTAACCCTTCATTCCATCTCATAGCACACTGCTACTTGTCCATATTGGTGTTCATTGGCTCGATGTTTATTTTTAAAGTTAAGTGTTTTAACTATGCTCGAGGTATGGGAAAGACAAAGCCTATCACATCAATAATTTTTGTTGGTCAGGTTTTCGTTGTAGTATTTATTACGAAGTATTATTGTTAATTTTTGTACTAATGGTTGTATTAAACTTTATGCTCTGTGATATTTCAAAACTGTATAAACTAGCAATCATTTATGACTAACTAAATCGATATTAAGGTCGAGAATGCTTAGCATACAATGGGCATCTACCCGGCTTATGACGAATTAAGACCAAGGTTTCTAGATATCAATTCTAAAGTGCAAAACGCTTTTAACAACACGTTCTAGATAAATTGTACTGTATGGCTATTTATTTATTTTGTTTAATGTTTGCAGTATATTAAAAAAAAAATGTACCGATATTGACAAATAATATTGCCTTTGATGTCAGATAGGTTTACCACCAAAAAAATCATGATTCACAAAAGATAGCATTCATCTTATCACTGTTTAAATTTGGTCACCTTATCCGCCTCACAGTTTGGAAACTCATCCTTTATCCACGTGACAGCTTGAAACCCTTCCATTCTTTCAGTTTACACCTTGGCTTTGTCATCTGAAACCAAATTTGGTTTTGGGTATTAATCCAGGGAATCAGAAAATAATTTTCTATTTTATCTCACATTTTGGTATTCGATTTTTTTCCGAAATAAATATTTTTACTACAAACTTAGGTATCACAGTATGAATACATTTGTATTACGAATTTCATATGAATTTCAATGAGTTAAGAAATACAAAAAACATAGGGGCTCTAAAATAAGATTTTTTAATTTATATGTATATAGTTTTTTTTTTAAAACCAGCTCTAGCTTCAGTTATGTTATATGTTATAACAATCTACTTACTGTGATGTCATTAAATTATGGTTTTATTTATTTTTAACTTTTCTTTTGTGCTCTTGAGATAATAAAAATTCATAATTCTATAATTTCCAAAGAGTACTTTATTTTGATATTTTTTTTCGAAAATTGATATTTCAACCTTTTTACTTATTTCTGTTGCCTTCGAATAATTCATTTTTACCTTTTCTTTATTTTTAAGAATATAATGTCTTCAGAAGATTAAAAAAAAAAAAAATTGTTGTTAGTATTTGTTGCATAACATTTCTTCTTCTTTCCCCTTTGTTAATAATTATTAATTATTGGGAGGAATTAGTCCGGGTGGACTATTTTATTTAAAACTACTTAATTGTTTCATTCACTGACCGCCACCCGGACTAATTCCTTCTGGTAATTCTCAACGGTCAACTAATTATATCCACAATAATTGAATATGGTTATTTTGTCTGTTCGGCAAACATAATATATATCTATATATAAATACACATATTTTTTTTTTTTAAATATAAATTTAATTTCCTTATTTTTGGGAGGGGAATTTTTAAATTTTCATGCTTTACCTTTACGAGAGAATTTTATAAAAGAATTTCTTCTTTCCTGAAAATATAATTTTACGTTTTTATTCTAATTAAAATATGACAATCTAATTACATATGAAACTTAAATATATATTAAAATAAATAAAATAATTATATAGAAAAATAAATTGTTAAATTGAACCTTTTATCCACATGTGTATTATGTCTATAGGCTGGGTCTCCCCCTTGCTAAGATAGAAGTCGAAACAAACTGCGCGGAAGAATCATTGTTGACAGAAGACATTGGTTATTATTATATATTAGAGACTCCCCTAACTGCCTAAGCGGCCGTATTTCTAGACCATTGCCCATTGACTTCACAAATGGGTAACTTTGGCGACCGTTTGGTGATAATTTCATTTTCTATGTCACATTACGAGTGCCAGTGTTGAAATATCTACCTCTTACCGCAAGCTGTTTGGACGTTTTCATTTCCTTGAAGCTTTTATCACTTATTTGGAATTTATATGTTAAGTGCATGGTCCCTCACCTTTTTATAATATGCATGTTACTTTATACGTTCCTGATCATGAAGCACTCGGAAAATTAAAGTTATCAAGTTCTAATTCCTGAGAAATTAAAATATTGAAATGTTTTTAGATGAGGAGGATATGAATTCAATCAATTATGCATTATTTTAGGACCAAACTAATTATGTAATTACATTTAGATGGTTACGCTACTGCCTAATAACAGCTGTCAGAAAGGTTAGACTTTAGCACATTATAGTACGCCACAGTGTTGCTAACGTTTTTTACGTAGTTATTAAAACTTATAAATTAATTTTTTTCTCATCATTGTCGTAATTGTTCTTTTGTTTGAATATTTGTTCGATAAATATTAGGCCGTACTAAAGAAATTCTTGGATATATTTTTCCAGTCCAGTCGCGCACGAGAACACCTAAAACGCGGCCGAAAACTGTTGTTTTTTTTTGCAAAATGATATTTAAAAAAAATTATGACGACGCTGCTGAAAAGCGGTGAAATGAAAAGATAATTAAGATGGATATGCATGAAGCTTGATAATGGCTCTAGAGGCTGAAACGTCGCGATGACTGGATTAAATAAATTGTTTTAAAAAAATATATCCAAGAATTTCTTTTGTAAAACGGCCTAATATTTATCGAACACTTATAAATTAATTTGTTTTTTGATCCAGAACAAATTTTTATTCAGTAATAGTACAATCTGTCCAAATTAGGACATTTTTAATTGTGATCAAGTGCAACATTCATACTACATTCACACAATTTATACAAAACAAAACATTTATAGAATAATAATACAATATACATTTATACAAAACAGAATAAATGAGAATATATACTAAAGTCACTCATATCTATGTACAATTCCTAAGCATACAGCACGTAAGTGGAGAATCTAGCCAATGCTAGAACTCCAATATACAGGTAACAAGAGATCTCGAGGAAATTGCCGTTTCAACCTTTTAGGGGGGTGGTAAGGGTATGTGGAGCTGGATAGCGATTGAGCTAGCGGATTAGGCTAATGGATAAGGATCTGATGGAATTTAGATAATTTTGATGGTATAAGGACTAAAATAAATTGAGTATTTAGGTCGCGGTGTAAGGTATGGTTGGTGACATAATAAGGAGCATTAACTATTGTTCGGAGGACTTTAGATTAGAAGCATTAAATGCGTTTGATGTTGGAAAAGTTTACTGCCCCCATAGTTCAAGTCCGTATGTCCAGATAGGTTTCAGTACTGTCTTGTATATTAGCAGTTTGTTTTCGATAGATAGTTTAGAGTTTCTGTTCAGTAGTCTTTAGTTCTTTTCGTTTAAGTCTAGTATGCGGGTTCCAAGTTAGTCTTAAATTAAATTTAAACGTTTTTTTGGTAGCTCTAATCCGAGAAGATTGCTGATGGTTTATATAAGCATAAGACGCCTTAAACAATCAATATAAGAGCTCTGCAACGTACCCAATCCATATCTTGTCTACTCGTTTACTAGCCTATTTATCAGAAGTAAGTTCCCACAGCCTTCGGTAGATCGGTCGAGATGGTAGAGAGGATAACATATTATTCTCAAGCTATAGGAAAAGAAAACGGACAAGACATCAACTGAGAGGAATACAAATTGATACAACACCACGGGATGACCCCTGGCTCAAAGGCCATTATTTTCATAGTCTTTAAAAAGCGATCTCGGAGTAAGTGGATACTTAGACGCCAATAAAATATGGTCCTCAGGCTGTCTGCTTCTTTAAGGCCCTATTTGTTTTTAGTACTAGCCCTTTTCGGTTCGGTTTCCTTCTACTTATCTTTTTATTCGTTTCTTTCTCTATTTTCTTTCACACACAACCAACACTTTTTTTGTGAGCCGGCTACGTGCTGCAGGGACCATTTTTATTTATCGCCGGCCGATGATCACGGGGTACGATAATATCTCATGCGGTCGTAATGCATCGTAAAATCGTATCGTAAACCGGAGTTAATTTAATTTACCGGTTAATGCATATTCAGTTGATTTATCGATAAAAATAAAAAGTAGTAGTAGTAAAATTGAGTAGCTATCTGGCACCTTCGGGGTTCTATTTAATATATTAAAACACAGGCAACCAAGATATTGTATTTAAAAAATAAATGTCACACATTTATTACACAAATAAATTAAATCCGTTTCCCTTTCGGTGTTTTTTAAAACCCATTTTTTAAAACCAACAATGCTTTTATTTCATTTTTAACCCTTTCAGAATGTTTAAAAGCAACTAAAAAAAATAAATTTAAGGATATTTATTATTTTTTAAACTTTTATAGATATATAAAAAGGAATCATTAAAGTAAAAAAAAAAAAAAAAGAAGGCCGTATGATAATATAAAGTTCCGGGATCAAGCATTTAGTTTAAAAATATAAATTGGCTATTGAATTTAGGTAAAAGTATATATTATTTTATATATAATTATATTGCAGTACGACGTAATTAATTATAATATTTAAATAATGGGTTTTAATTAATTAAAATAAATATAAAGATGAACAAATTAGGATTAATTTTTTATTGCCCGTCCACAAACATAAAACCTCCCGTTTCTAGATAGGGTTTTTATCTGAGATTTTTTAAAGTAATACTTTTTTTTTTTTAAATGTTGCGACAACTCGAAAGTTCAATTTTGAGGCTAATAAAATCATTTAATTATTTGAAGAAAACAATAATGAAAAAGATTTGGGATTTATTTAGAATAAAAGGTTATAGATACTAAAAAAAAAAAATATTAATTAAACAATTTATAAAATTAAAGAATCTGAACATCAGGAAAGGCTGTGGCCTCAGACTTTTCAGCAGATTTACTAGATGCGTTTCACTATGTGAAATTATATTATGGCCTTATATATGTTCTCCAATTTTTTATAGAAATTAGTACTTACTTTATACTATATGGTAAAATACAAATATCTTTGCTTTGGAGTCGTTCTTAATGTATCCAAACTATTCAAAAGTACATCCCAAAGCACCGAAACCAACCTTTATGTCATTTTCATGAAGTATGCTCTCGACAGGAGTTCTATGTGCATCAGCTGCAGGTTTTTTTTGCATCGATAGTATAATAAAATTTCCTGCATATACTAATATCTTGGAAAAAAACCTCGAAATTTTAATAACTACGTAATAAACGTTAGCAACACTGTGGCGTACTAAAATGTACTAAAGTCTAACCTTTCTAACAGTAGTTATTAGACATTAGCGTAACCCCTGAATGTAATTACATAATTAATTAGGTCATAAAATAATGTATAATTAATTCAATTCATATCATTATCTAAAAATTATTTAATTAATTGAATTTCTCATGAATTACTAGATCATTTATAAATTTGGATGTGAAAGTAAAATATGTGCATAAGCAGTTTTTATACGTTTGATCCTATATATTATTACTAATTTCATATGCGCTATGAATTTAAATATAATTTTGTGTTTTGTTTTAATTAAATTTGTTAGAAGCACATTCATTTTATGTCTCTCGATTACGAAATAGTTTCAGCCCTACAAGTTTCTGTTGTTTGATAGCGTGTCGCCCATTATTTCTCGCTCCGTCAGACCGTTATCAACTGTCTGATTGGGGAGAGAAACAGCTGATTAGAATATTAATACCTCCCGGAGTCTGAAGATGAATTATAATTTCATCTCGTCAAAACTGAAACACGCGTTTCCTGCCTCGCCTAACTGTTTCGTTTGTATTATAAATAGTCATGGAATAAATCGCTGGCTAATTTTAGAGAAGCTTATCTAATTACTGGAGATGATCTGGTTATAGCAGCTTGACGTTATGTTATTTATGATATATCATGAAATCGATTTAAGTTTATGTTAAACTTTTCACTAACACGATATTCGGTTATTTTTTTGGTGGACTGTATCTTCTTCGATAGGCTGTGGTAAGCCTAGCTAAAAAACGGTGAGTTGTTTAGAAAGGTTATAACAATTAAGAATTATGGCAAATAAATTTTACTATTTTCTAGAAAATAGATTCATGGATTTAGCTAAAATTAGTTTTAGTAACTTGTAATTAAACTGTCTTTAGGAGCTGGCAAGTTTTATCCTCGATAAAATCATCTGACAGGTTCTAAGCCAAATATTCAAAATATAAAAGTTAAACAATTTTCCTCTAAATTGCCTTTCATTTTATTTATTTCAAAATATTAGCCTTCACTCATTTTCAGTACTAATAATGTAGGTATAAATTTAAAGAATAGATTAATTTGAAAATCTCCTAAAGTCGGAAAAAAAGAGTTGTAGGTAGAAATAATCGAGAGTCAGTCATTTTTAATTTCGTCTACGTTTCGGCTCAAACTTGTGAGCTATCATCAGGGATTACTGATCCATGTCAAGTATAAACTGAGGAAAAAACCAATATAGAGTTAAAAAAGAGAAATATTCTTGAAACTTAAATGTTTTTTTCTGGCAAATACAAGAAGTTAATATAGGTATATAATACGTTTCGTATATGTTTAAAGATTTTATCTAGTTAGATGAAAACCAATTGTACATAAATTGTTTTGTTTAATATTATTTAATATAAAATAACTATTTTAATTAAAGCTCTATGTAGGCTTTTATTTCCAGGTTTATTTCATGATGGTAATTAAAAGAAATTTTTATATCTCTTACCAATAATATAGCTGAAAACTCGTGTTAAAAAACTTTCATATTCAAAAAAGAGCAAATTTTATAATTTAATCTAAAACATGTGTTTTGAATGTTACTGAATGTAATTTTTTTTTCTTAAATTGATTTTCACAACTGAGTAAGTAAAAGTCGTGAGTTACGCGCACCAGATGTTTATATTTGTAAAGCAAGCGCTCTAAGTCAGCAACCGAAAGAAAGTATGGTAAATATTTGGACTGTTATATATTAATTATTAATAAAAATTAGAAGGTATCTACAAAAAATTGCGTTGAGCTTCATTATATTTCAAATGAAACGAATTCATTAACCCACTTTACCTCACTGAATTTTGTTTTTTTTTAAATTAAACTCACTTTTTTATCTACTTAAAGCATATATTTAAGTTCCTTATTTTTTCTTTTACAGGGCAGTTTCGATCTCCACGTATAACTGAGCACCCATCAGACGTTACAGTCCCGAAGAATGAACCGATCACCCTCAACTGCAAAGCCGAGGGCAAACCGGAGCCTACTATCCAATGGTTCAAAGACGGCGAGCCCGTGATGACCTCACCACCGGACGTCAAATCACACCGGGTACTCCTCCCCGCCGGCAGCCTCTTCTTCCTCAGGGTCGTCCACGGCAAGAAGGAGCAGGACGATGGAGTCTACTGGTGCGTCGCGACAAACCAGGCCGGATCTGCCACCAGCAGGAATGCAACGCTTCAAGTAGCAGGTAAGGGTTTATTCACAATTACTACTATTTAAAGTTTTATTACAATTTCTTAGCTAGGATTCCATCTCGACAAACGTCTAACTTGAAATCCTTACACTGTACTGAAACGGCAAGCAACTGCTTGCAGATACCGTTTATTAAATGTACTTGATAAATAATTATGCCGGGCCTATTTGGCCCATATTATTGAAATATGTGGATCTGCCGAAGATTAAATTCCACTCGCATCCAGAATACTCCGAAAGATCCTAATACCCCTTACTATGTCACCTAATATAATAATCCATAAAGACCGCAATATCCCATTAGTTGCGTACTTTGCAGAAATATATACCATTCCTTTAATCCCAAACTGGGTGTCCACTCAAACCCACTTGTTCGCAACCTTCATCTCCATCTGTTCCTAGTCACCTCCGAGGATGCTGAAAAGACGGTGTCCTCAAGACCTACTCATATAAGTAGAACTTACATTTTTGTGCCAACGTTTCGGCTTAGAGTTTAGGCTAATACTGATATTATGAGTTTTTCATAACAGTGTAATTATTTTTCTGAGGGTGCAACTTTTTTTTCATAAAAAGATCTTTTATTCATTGATTCCCTGTATTCTCTTGAGTATATTTAGGGATATTCTTAACTTTAGAATATAGAACATCACTATCAAGTCATTGTTTGATACGCTTAGCTTCCCGCACAACATGACCTTGTCAACAAAGCTAATCGCCATGGTTTGTTTCAAACAAGGGGACAACAAGTGGATTAGTGACTTTATTGATTTAATTGCAGAGGGAGATTGCCCCTGAGGAAGATATCCCTAAGGAAGGGGAGGGCCTAAGAAAGCGAAGGCTCATCAAAGTGTTTGATGCTTCGGCTCGGGGAGCTTAATCCCCGATGATTGTGGAGGGATCCTGTTTACATGGGGATGGGAGGGTAACCATGACAGCGGCTAACCAAGGCCCTAGATCAATAGGCTTTTTGTCCAGACTATCCCTAGGGATAACCCTAGCCGGGACCGGGACCTCATTAGGCGCGGGTGGAGAATTCAATAAAGAAGAAGCTACTCGGCTCAGGTATTCGATTCCCGCCATGGCGCGTTATTAAATCCATATCTCTCTAGGGATTCTTCCTCCTGGTCTCCTCCTTGTCTCCCCCTTTTGATTTACTACTTACCTCGGGTTCCTCGGATGCCGCCGGCAAATTCTCATTTTGCTCCGGGTGGGTGATACCTAAGGAAAAATCGCATCCCCGGCCCTATATAACGTCGGTATTTTTCATGGCCCCCAACTCCCGTGTTATTAACGACTTTGCACCATAAGGAGGGGGAATTTTCTTAATTTTTCCTTCCTACAAATGTTATCTTTTATGTGTTATACTGCTTTCCTCAGATTTCAGGATATAACTTCCTTAGTCCGTTCTTGTACGAACCTTAAGATTCTCATAGTTTTTATTTATGCTCTTTCAAGATCTTTCTGTTCTAGAGATTCGTCGTAATAACTTTTTACGAAATTTTAAAAGTAGCTATGTCTTTAAATAATTAATTCAGAATTATCGCAAGGGTAATGGTAGAAAACTTCATATCATATTTTATGCTTTGTTTTTTATTCATTTATGTTACTGTAAACTAGTAGGACGATGCAACAGGGTGTGAGTAATTTTGTCTACCCATGTTTTATTAGGATAATAATCTTTATACGAGTAACTGACATATCACAATCCTCGGAACCAACATTTAGCATCCCCTTCGAAGGACCTAGTGTTCCATAAAAGTCTGTCATAAAATATAAAAGGCATATGGGGACCCTTTTTAGAATTAATGATTATAGCACAATATTTTTAGCTTTACTAAGAAGACCGTATAGTAGAATCAGACTAAATACCTTTATTAAAAAAGAAGAAAACATAATATGGTAAAAAGGGGGGCAGGAATATGACAGTTATGTAAATTACTTCGCCTAAAAAAAAAAAAAATAAAGTTTCTATTCTATACTCTCCGTACGTTTAATTCAATTTACAAAATTAGAAACTTTAGTCATTAAATTCGTAAACTTATTTTCCCTGTGGCTACGTTATCGAAACATGTCGTTTTTAAAACGCTCGATCTGTTAACACTCATTTCAAACTTTCGATAGATCGATATCATAGTAAATTTATAATGCCATATTGTTCATCGTAGACTTTTATATGACTAGAAAAGTCAGTTGGGGTGCGCGCCAATCAGAAAACTTATTATATTGGTTTGGTCAAATTTTAGGCCTTTCTCAGGGCTAAGAAAGTATTTGTGAAATGCTTTTTTAATCTTAAATCTCCCTACGCTTGATATGGGGCTTAATGAAATGAATGTTCAGGTAAGATACTTGACATTTATCTCTTCTGATAGGTTCTTGAACAATGACATCAGCCCCACGATTAGAATACATCATTTTCATCAATATACATCAAGCCTGATCTTGTCGGAGGGTATGACGGCCGTTACTCAGCAAGCTGGAAGTGACGGAGGTGAGGACGGTGTCGGCGAACTATTAACTCACGAAGGAGGAAATCAAAGACCCCGATCTGAAGAGGCAGCCTGGAGTATCTAACTAAGAAGATCATCAATTCAAATTTGGCCTGAGCAGTATCAGAATCAATTTGGGGCCCCCTCCAAGATGAAGAGGCGATTTTTCACCCGCCCCCACCACCTGGAGCAGAGTAGCTCCTATTAATAAACATGACTCGCCATCTCTTGATTGCCGAATAACTGTGGGCTTATAGCGTCTTCTTGAGAGTCCAAGATGGATGTTCTTCTATTGTATTGAAGTGGAGTCAATCCCGTAACGACTGTATTGAGTTGTTAGCAATATGAGACTTTAAGATGAGTAAATAAAGATTGTTCTATGCTCTGAGGTGTCTTTACTCTATCCTCTTGTACACGGTACCTGAAACTGTGAGGGTAGAGAAAGAAGAATTTGGCAGACTAGAATATGATGGCAGATCCGGATACACTGTTCAATAGTAATTTCTATACCACTAGACAAATTAATGAAATGTGCAATATCTTGAATTATATTTGTTCTTTATTATTGTTATTTGTTCTAATCCAAAATATAACGAAACATTGCACCAAGGTGCACCATTCTATGTGTCAAATGAATTACTCCACAAGGACTTGGGCTAACTCACACTTCCGATACCGCTACAGAGTTAATAAATTTCTAGACCACCTTCAATCGTACAACCTTGACGACTTGAGCGGTGATTAGAGATAGAACTATTCGGATAAAACAATATTCTATGACTTTAAGTCCTTTTAAAATACCATTTACAGAACATAACAAATGGGCTTCAGAGTCTTAACGTGAATAAAATAAATATAAACAAGTTAAAAAGTACTAAAAGAAAATATACATATGCAAATAAGACGACAAATATTATTAAATAAATAAAATTATTTACAATTCTATTGGGACTGCTTGGTCATGAGATGATTAGTTAATTTGAAGGTAGAAAGAGTGTTGAAATTTCGGACAGAAAGAGGAAAATGATTCAGGATCGGATAAAAAACGATCTCTCTAAATTTGCAGATCAGTGGGCCGTAGTGTATAAATCTGGAAGCATGAAGCGTTATAATGGGAATATATAGAGTTTTGAAGTAAAATAGTTCGAAAATATATGATAGACGGCGGAATTGGATTACATGGTGAATGAATGATGCAAGGAAATACTTACTAAGAAAGGAAGGACTCGCGAAACATTTGGAGATAAAGGTGCATCTTGGGACCCCGAATGTTGATTAAACAAAGCAATTAATTAAGTATTTTATGTTTAGCTTGATTGTCCCAGAAACACCACCGTATACTGTACAGCAGTATTCGAAGGGAAATATAAGTGAAACCAAATTAAATATTGCTTGATTATGACGAAATCATTCAATATTCGCACTGAACCAATTTCGCGGGTGTCTGAAGGGATCAGCTTGTAATTTTCTCTATAGTTTATTTTCCTAGTCGATCTGGAAATAAAGAAAATTAATAAAGATAGTTCTATAGTTTATCATTTTTTTATGATTTATTCACTTAGGAAAGTATTCGACGGCACTAATGTTATGTTTTTATTACTTAAAAAAACATCTTAGAACACTCTTTTAATTTAATGTTCGCTTCGAAACTAAATCATATGTTGTTTATTGCATACTGCTGCAACATATTTCATCTTCATGTTTTCATGAAATTCTAAGACAACACTGAGTGCTTGATCCTCAACTAAGTCATAGATACAACCCATTATGTAATTAACAAATAAAAAGAAATATTAGACCTCACTACAACAACACTAAACTCAACTGGTCCCGCACCTTATCACACAACATAAATAAGTGTGAAACCTAATATAAATAAATTGACACAGAAACGTGATTAATTTGCTTTCATGATATTGCCATACCGTATTTTACAAATGAATTTCGAAAGATTTTTCACTTCAACATCAACGTCGTTTTCTCCTATATTGATCCTTGATATTAGCATTAGTTCCAGCACATGCCCTTTTCGATCAGCACTTCAATTTTCTGCAAGGTATAAGAAACGGCTTGATAAATGGACCGAGGGGGGGGGGCCTGGATTAAGTTTTTCTTGATATTTAAAATCGGTTTGGTAGTAAGCTGACGTCTTATAATTTTATTTTAAGATAACGTATTTTAACTGCAAATATGAGTTAACTACCTCAAATTTGATATATATATTTATTATCATGTAAAAATTTCATTAATTTATTCAAAACGGAGACCTTTCCTTATAAATTCGCTTTTTAATTATATTGAATAAAGTATTTAAAATGTTTTATAGGTTCTGCTTCTGACATGGCTAGTATTCGTTAAATACGATTTATGCTTTAGCGATATACTTTTCTTATAGATTTTTTCATATCGCCTAATGAATTGAACTATATGATGAATCACAGTGGTCGACTAATTACGATTAACGAATCGATTTCGATTCTCGAATAATAATTATTTCTAGCATAAATCCAAGGTGGCTAGCGTTGACAAGTCGCATGCTCGGTGACGTATGAGCACCACATCGCCTCTCTTGTTATTTCGAAACCGCTATTAATAGCCTGGCGTGCGACGTGTTCCCTTATCTACTACGCACTCTGTGTTTGTTCGCTACACGCACTTTGTGAGCCTCCCTTGTGTCCACTTCTCTCCTAAGATGCAGGAGGTTCTTACCCAACAAAAGTAAGAATAATATTTGACATTCTGCGTTATACAGATGTGCCGTTCACATAAATTCCTTATTTGGTACCTTGCCAGTTGTGTTGTAATTATGCAATTTCACAAAATCAGCTCCGCTCCACAAATAATAGCTAATTTATTTTTTATGTATTGTATGGACGTTTATCCCACTTTATCCCTAAATGGAATTTTATGTTTTATTTATCAACTCACTTTTGAATCGTATAGTATATTCCTCTTCCCCTCTCCCTAATCCTGCACATTTTTCCGGCAAAGTATTCCGCCTTTCCCCGATTTACGCCAAAGGACGTAAGATCCTGAGACCCTGAGATAGGAAGGGATATCCGAAGGAGCACTTTGGCAATGAGACGATTCCCTTTCAAGAGAGGACCGAACCTCATTTTCCTAAGGGTCTCGCCTTCGACTTCTTCTCCTTAATCGATCCTGGCCCTTACTTAATATTCGCCCTCCATCGCCCCCTATGGGCCTTCCTTTCGCCCTTTTATAAACAGCTTTCTTTTACCATATTTTCGGAGGGTTCTTCCCCTGTTTATCTCCTTAGTCTTTGTTCTTTTTTAATTTCACATTTCTTAAAAAAACGATGAAAAAAAAGTTTTTTGTGGCTTTGAAATCCGAATTTCATTAATTATTGCAAGATTCAAGGTTTTTTTAGTCTGCTATGGTAACTCAATATGAAAAAAACAACTGATTTTGAGGTAAATTCTATATCAATGATTCCCAACAAATATTTTCGATTTTTCCTTCATTAATCAGTAAGAGGACCCAATGCATAGAACAAAAAAAAAAAAAAGAAAGAAAAAAGGAATTACATATATATTTAAGTGATTTGGCTTTATTGAAAACCCTGATCCGGTTTCATCTAAAAAGTACACAAGTATTTGAAGAGCCGTTTGAAAATTGCAGTTATATCTGAACTACGTACCATATTTAACTTCATTTCAAAGCATACTAAAACCTTTCTTTCCGTACAATAAAAAAATATAGTAAAATAAAAAAATGCTTTAAGATAATAACGGGTTGTAAAATAAGTTCATAGCGTTTTTAAAATTTCAATTTAATCCTGTCTATAAAATCGCGTTTACTTGGTACAATAATGTTTACATATTTAAAAAAGTGATTAGTTAAGATGCATATTTGCATATGAGACGTTGATTTCCAAAAGGTACTATATCCATTCTAGAAATTTTACAGGAGACGCGAAAATCACTAATTATTATATTATTAAATTAGCTAATTTGATTCTTTTCGCATTAAAATCAAGAATTGTTTTTTTAGTATATTAATAACATCATATCAAAGTTATGAAATGAGATGCTTTGGTATAATTTAGAACGAAATTAAATGTGTTATTAGTTCCTTTAGAAAATAATTATATTTCTAAATTGCGTTTATAAGGGACTTAGATGTACATTTTGTACAAGATTTTGATAAAACTAAATTATGAGAATACAAATATGTAAAAAAATCAATTTTGTAAAAAATGTCCTTTAGTACCTTTTGGAAATCAACGTCTCATATATGCATCAGTTTCATTCGAGATTCCATACCTTTAAGTGGTATTTTGCTTGCTCAAAACGAAAGTAAAAAAGTATATATAATTCGTCATTTATTGGTTTTTGTTTCCGAGAAGGAAAATCCGCTGCACAAACCGTGAACCAAATTTTCAGCGTTTATAGCGATGATGCCCTAGGAAAAAGCACCATTCGTAAGTGTTCTGGCTCAATTCAAAACCGAAAATTTTTAAATTGGAAGATGCAAAGTCGAACCGAGTTTGTCCTTCATAATTCTAGAAGAACGGGAATAAAAAATTAACTAGGAGATGGCAACATGTAATTCATCAAAATCTCATATACATAATTGATTGAAAATATTTACAATAATCTAAAGTTTTTATGTTTTAAGTAAAGTTTTACTTTCACTTACTATATAATAGTAAGGGGAAGTATTGCGATCGTGAAAATTTTCGAATTACAGTTTTCAACGGAAATACACGTTTTAGGGTCCCCTGAGTCCCAATAACCAAGTCCCGCAAAAGGTCTGTGTGTGTGTGTGTGTGGTGGGTAACTCCCGGGGGAAAACGGTAAGTCCTATGAAACTGAAATTTCATATTTAAGACAACTATACGCCCGAGACGTGACAAAACTTTTTTCATCAAAATGAGCTTACCAGAAGAGGCACTTTATACCATGCATTTTGCACCTTTTTTCGATTTTCTCGAAAACGGTTCCGACGATTTTGATTACACTCGCTATATCGATGTAAAATTTAATGAGCTTTAATATCATGTAGGTTTTATTTGGATAAAAATGGTCTGACAGGGCTTAAATGCCGATATTTTGAATTTTCTTCCCCTAAAGTACCTTTAATTTTGTAGATTCAATAATAATAACTAGATTATCTTGTTAACGCTGATGAAAAACTGGTAAATATATAAATTGAATAAATTCAATACCCAACTAAAGGAGAAAACAGAAAAAATATTTTTTTAATGCAATTTTTTGTTTTTGAACATAAGAGCAGTAATATACATGTATGATATACCGTTGGAAAGCTAAAGACTTTAGAAAAAATATCATCTCATACACAAGCTTTTAAAAGTTAATAGAGAGTGATGAAAGAAGATAAAACTAACTGATTATTTTAGATAATAATATTAATAGATTTTTTAATAAAACACATGTTTCTAAATAAATTCAATTTGATTAATTCCTTAATAGTTTCATGTTTTTTTATCTCTAACTGTATTTGAAAATTCTTTCATTGATTTTAAAAATCGAGGTAAGTGAAAGTCGTGTGTTTCCCGCACCAGATTTTTTATTTAAATGACCAGTAAAAACGCTACGAACATATTCTACAACCCAATAAAAAAATGATTCTATATTTCAGTTATTAAGTAAATTAGTTATTAAAAATTACTGAGTATTTTCTAAAATTGATATAGTCCTTATCGGAAATCATCGTTTAAATTTTAATGATCAACCAATTAAGTGACCGTGATTGGAATAAATTGTTAAAGATAATTTAAGATAGTGTTTGCTAGACCTAGGCTCAGAAAACCGACGACGATCCGTGGAACATTAACATCGTTCTCAGTAAATTACTAAAATTTAGAAATACAATATTAATACATATTCACTCTGAGTTTCCTCACGCAATTCAATGTGTCTGTTTGATCCCTGAGCGATTCTTGTTACAAGCAAAGACTTCAGAGATATTTTTTTATTACAGTTTTGGAAAATATTTTTTTCAATAACATCCAAACCCAGAGGGTTCTGCGGACCACTTGTTGTATACATATTCTTTTAGGAAATATTCTGCCTTCCTCTTCATATGTTTTAATGCGTTTTGATAATTTAATTTTACATTCCTTATTTAATGTAATATATATATTTTAGGAAGTAGGTTATGCAGATTACGAACCACCAACCAGCTTGTTCGGTACCTCTCTTCCACCGACACCCCACCTCTCTCCTTTCATCCACTAATTACGAAGCGGAGTTATTACTTCCTCGAGGATAAGAAGGAAGAACGAAAAGGATCCTCGAAGGAACGGAAGCAGGCGGGGATGATCCATCATACTGTCAGCTCCTCCCTACCATCCTCCGTCCTCAGTATAAATTGTTTAACCGTTTTATCATTAATTTATTATCCTCTCACCAGCTTATCTGAAACATTGGTCCATGCTCACGTCAATATAAATATAAATTTCAAGCATAATATGGATCAATAGGATATCACAACCCAGTATACGATCTCAGTTGGTAAAAATGTAATATATACCTTATTATTATACAACTGTGTTACTTTTTTTTTTCTTTTCACCCCTACCTCGCCTTGTTGGCTATACGGGGATTTCTCGGGCCAAGGGGTTAAGGGCGGGGATTAATGTCCCCCTGCACCGAAGCCCGAATACATAAGTATTTTAACTTTCTCAAATTCTAATATCACTTTGTTAGGCAACGCACGAATTGTACAACCAACTCATTCCCTCAGCACCAAACAAGTATACAGCTTAAAATCTTGTCCAGGGATCACCTGTTGTAGCAGGGCACAGTCTTCTATGCCGAAGTACACGGGTTCAAACCCGCAGGAGGTCCTAGGATTTTTTAAAGGGAGTAAAAAATCCTTATTTATGCCGTCCGTCGAATCGCATAGGCTCGGGACTACCTTACATGCCCATTGTAATGTTACATGTGTTATCTATGAAAATAATTTGGAAACCATCCTCCGGAAAATTAAAAAAAAAAAAAAATATATATATATATAATATATAATGTGTTGAGTCAATCAAAATAATTTACAAAAAGTTATCTATGAAAAAATGTATAAGAATGTTTTGGCTTAAAGGCGTAAAACCTCAGAATTATCAATTCTGTGTATCTTTTATTTTGTAAACGCTACGATGATATTAGGAAAGAAAAGATATAAATAAAAATAAAATATTTGTCATAAATTGAAGGATAATATATAAAGATTTACTAATTAAACAACAAAATATAAAAACAGGAAAATATCACTAATAATTAATACTGATATATAATACTTGATATATAAAAATTTTATTAGTACTATTTGATATGTTATTTTATATTAAAAAAATTACTACGTTTGATATTTTGGCTATATCATGATCTAGACTAATTAAAACGTAAAAAAAAAATTAAATCTATTCAAAGGATTGTTATATATCTATATTTAAAAAAAAACTTAACACAGATATTGAATTTCGAACTTTAATTAGTTGTCATGATTTGTAATTTTTTTTTCCCACAATAACATTGCAAATAGTTCACCTTTACGTGTGTTTATATACATATGTATATTTTTAATCTGGTCTTCATATTCAAATATTTATCTGGTCTTCTTATAAAAGATAATTTAATTGCCTATATAGGTAATTATAAAAGTCATAAGAAAAGTGGTGTGGTTAGAGATGCCTAATATTTTTATATAATTGTTGTTTTTTATATATAACTGTATAAAAAAAATATTACATACTAATCTGTACCGTTTTTATTTATTTAATTTTTTTTTTGTTTATAGATATTAATACATGTTTATTATAAACGGTTAAGCCTAAGTTACATAACTCTACATCACTTTGCCATGCGTTCCTTAGTAGTTATCTCTCGAAATAATTTAATGTGGATTGTTTATTTTAATTTATTTAAATCTAATCTGTTGAATATTCAATATTAATTCCGTCTCTGGTTGAATTTATTACTTTGATTCCTTCTTATCAAGGCCGGTTCTTCTTTGAGTTATGTAACTTATGTTGGAAGAGTATGATTCAATATGGTGGTCTGTTTAGGCCAGTACCTCTTTTATTCGGAATAGACGTTATGATAACTTTTTTAATATAAATACTGTTTTATATAAGAAGAAATATAAAAAAAAGTCTTTAAGGGCGTTACCTGGAGCATGGTGGTTATCATAACAGCCTCATATGCCCAAGGTCCCGGATTCAAACCCGCAGATGGCCCTAGGATTAGCATCCTCTGATTAGCCACATTGGCATAAAGGGACGTTAAATAGATAAACAAAACAAAAAAAGTGTTTATTCATAACATTAATATTGTTTTCTGTTTTGAAAAAATTATGATAAATTTAACTTCTAAACTATAAATATTTATATTTCTCTTTATTTTTTACTGCAAAGTAAAATACGCCAGTAAAAATCACTATTTATACAGGATTATTGACTTCCTCACAGCGATTGCATAGATAAACTTCTTCCTTAAACGCCCGTATGGAAGAAATGTGTTTGAACAGTGACGATTTCTAATCTTTGGAGTACTTCCGTTTTTGATAAGAGGTGTAATTGATGTACCTGTGAACTCGATATGTAAAAAATGGTCTCTTCGAAATCAATGTAAATATTATTATTAATTTTTATGTTGTTTTTTTTGTTTTCTTTTTTACAATTTCTTTTATGGATTTAACAATGACGTCATTAACATCACCGTATTTTTAGTTTCACTTATCTGGGTGTAATATATATCTTGATAAATATGTGCATGAAAATTATTGCGATCGTGAATAATTTTCGAAATCGACTTACGAGTTGAAATTTATTAACTTTTTATACATGTTGCACATATGGCATTTTTATAGCAATAGTATAAGAGGGTCCAGAAGCAGAATTTTGACAATTACTTTTAGTTTATTTGAAAGTCAAATTCAGTTTAATTACATCTCGTATTCTAGTCATAAAAAAATTGATAAAAATATACCATAAAATAATTAGATATTCAATAAAAATAAAAAATAGGGAAATATTTACCTAGTTGAAATCACATATCGAGGAATAAGAATACTTGACTACTATTAAACTCAAGATTAGAGAATATTATGAAGAAATGCTTTATTTAAAACAAAATAAAACAACGCTGTCCAAATATAATGGATTGCTCTTTGGACGCATACTAATCACTCCTTGTTAAACATATATACTATATTAACATTCATTTTTTAACTTACTATTGTCATAGATAATTATAATACATAGTAAACTAACTACTCGACTTTTTACCTTGTTTTGTTTTCTCTTCCGTAGTATATACATATAAACAAAGAAACCTATATATGTGTATATGTATATGTACGTATATATATATATATATATATATATATATATATATATATATATATATATATATATATATATATTGTGTATTATTCTTCTGTTTTATTTTATAGATGTATTTCTTTATTTTTATTTTATTACTTCTTACACCAAATCAAGAATTAATCATGATCTTTTGGTCTTTTGGCCAGATACATTGTATACCTTAATTGTACATATTTGTTGTTCTTAAGGGACTATGTCCCAGAATAAAGATTATTTTTTATTCTATTAATATATATATATATATATATATATATATATATAATTTTATATATATAATATATATATTTGCCTCTTCTCATCCTTGATTGGTCTATGAAGATAGGTTTGTTTTGTAGCTAAAGATATTAAATTTAAAACACATTTTAAAGATAATAAAATAAAGCAGTTTTTCTGGAGATTCTAAAACCTAACTATAGAAGTGTGATAGCTCCTTGAAATGTCCGGATATTCTTAGAAGTATTAAAATTTAATTTTCTTCATGACGTTGTGCGACACTTCATTATTTTGAGGATTTGACTACTTAAACTTCTGGGAAATTTTCTTTTCTTCTATTTATATCAGTTATTTTTCTTTGCCTGTTCATTAAGTAGATAACGTATATTTGAGTTGTTTTTTTTTTTTTGTTTTTTTGAAAACATGGATAATAGCAAAAACCTTAAAATTTGAGTTTACTCCGAAATAGTTTAGAATCGAAATATGGGTCATATGAACTTTTTTGTTTCACTTAAGGTCTAGTATCTGCTCCCCCTATATGAAGAGACATTTATGAAAAATCCTGTATAAACCATCTTGTAATTTAACTTTACGTATGTTAGTAAAAATGGTCTTTAACCTGTTTTGCTTTCACTTCTAGGTTTTTGTAAGGTGAAATATATTTATTTACACCTCAAGATTAATCTTTTTTTAGGTGGTTGTGTTTGGGTGACTGTGGTATATAGATAGGATATACTTAGATTTGTCATATTCAATATATTTTTTTTTTTTTTTTAAACTCCATTTTGTGTAAAAAAAGTTTCCATTAATTCGATGATCTATATTTAAAGATGACCGTAATTACGGTGAGAGAGTGACAGTCCCTAATTCGACGTGATCGTGGCGCGGCAGGAAGCACATCCATCACAACCTGTCAAATTCGGTCGCCTCCCGCTAAAAAATATTAATTTTTTCTCTCCGCGCTGAATTGCTTCCGATTAGCTCAGTAAAGATGTCGTTAGGTCGGACACTAATTAGTGTGTATTTTTAATTATCGTGCAATATCTCCTGCTCGGTATGCAAATTAGTGGGCTGGTGCCCCCAACCTCCCCCATGCTATCTTTACGTCCTCCCGCACTAATGGCTAGGTCCTAAGTGCCTCTACTTCCCTCCTAAGCTCAGCTTATTAGGAACTTAACTAATAACTGTAATTAATTTATGTCATTTAATGTGCTTAATAAAATATTCCTCGTATATTAATTTTCGGCTCAATACTTTCTTCATTTATTGCCTTTCTTCGTCTAATTTATTATCGTATGTCAATAATTCTTCAAACTCATTTAATGTAAATTTATTAAATATAAGCCTTCCAACCGCTTCATACAT